>SKCR01052029.1:0-30870 GCA_019454045.1 Zanthoxylum bungeanum | reverse complement strand
TGAAAAATTTAACACATAAGTTAGGACCAACAATAAAACAAGTGAAGAAACAACTAGATTCAGGGTTAGTGACCCCATTGATATTGTACAAACACAAGATCAATCAATGAAAACCAAACAAAAAGATTATTTAACTCTTAGCTTTCAGAAAGCATATAAATTAACAATGGTGCGGAAAACAAGCACAATGGGAGCTAAATTTATAGAAACTACACAAACATTATGTATTGTTTTATGCTTTTGTAATCTCCTGTTTGTCTTCTTATTTTTCTTCAATTTCAACAATAATAAACGTTATGTTTAATGAATCTTAAGGAAGTTTCTGGGTATTTTTTTATGAATGTAAAAAGAAAATGTGATGTTGGAATTATATATGAGACGGAAGAGTAAGAATTGGTTAGTACTTTTTGTTTTGAAATGGTTAGTTAAAAACAAAAAGATAAATTAAAAAATTAAAAAAGTCATCAAATCCACTAAAGGAGCCAAGCTAGTTGTTTTCATTATGCTTGCGACTACTTCTAACTTCTAAAAATTCATCAAATATAGGACATTAACTAACTTTCAGATAAAAAGCAACAAGAGAAAAAGACAAAATCGTAAAGGTTGGAATAAGAATCAAATGTAAATTAAATCACTCAACTGAAGTTCAAAATCTAATTTTAACCATCAAAGTTACTATCACAACATTGGAGTGTCTACAAACTCAATGCGGTTAATATCCCTATATTTCTCGCCATTTATCTTAATATTTTGCGGGTGATCTCGGGATTTATGAGCGTTTTGATGTGTTTTAGGTGTATTTTTACAGGTCAAAATAATATTACGACTTCATGGAATTAACTAGAGATAAAAAACAACAAAATACGAAGTAAATCGGGAAACATTCGGAGTAAAAACAAGCGTCCCGACACTGAACGCTCGTCGAGAATGCGCAAGAACAAAACTTAAATAGATTCAAATTTGTCAAAAAAAAATGGGCGTGTCGCGACGGTGCCCATTGAGAGTCATGAAGACGAGCGTCGCAACGCGAAATACGTTCCCAATTTCGCCCTGGATCTAATTTTTAACATGGAAACACCCCCATAACCTCCTATATAACCATAAGTTCGTCCCAAAACCTATTATCAAGCCTCATAACATAATTTTGGAGTCCTAGAGCATAGAAGAACGCATAAAGCAAGGCAAGAATGAGTGCATCAATTGTAGATAGAGTTTAAAGATGAATACTGCAAACGAGAGTTTCTTTCTTCCATTTTCTCTCTAACTTTAATTTTTATGAGTTCTTTGCCTTGTAATAATGATTAACTTATTTTTATTGAATATTATGGGTAACTAATTAATCAAATTTAGGGTTGTAACGAATCTAAAGTATATTTATTAATTAATTTACATATTTTTAATATTTGGGTTTGTTATTTATTATTTATTATTCTATATGCTTTAATGTTTATTTTTTTAACTAGCCAACAATAGAATATTCTTGCTAAATCCTTAGAAACTCGACAGAGGGAATTTGGGTTAGTCATGGGAATAATAGTGTGTAATTTATTCGTTGAATTAATTTCCCCGCATGATAGAAATATACCTAAAGGGCATACTTAGCCAATATTAGAATTTGTTCTTAATGAATTTAGTTTAATTTAATTGACATAAATATATATTTAATTAGTTTAAATTGAATATTTTAACTTGACCATCGAAAGAGGCTTGTAAATGATTTAAATTAGTAATAACAACTCAATTGAGTGAAAAATGCATGGACACATATTGCGTGCATGCTAGGTGAAGTTGCAACCCTATGTTATTCTATATTATAAGGTTTCTTCAAAAAGTGTTATTTGATTTTTATTTACTTTCAATTAAATCATTAAATTAATTATTATTCTCAATTATTTAATTTAAGTTAAGTAGGTTAGTCTTGGTATTAGTAAGATAAATATTAAGTCCATGTGGGTTTGTTATCCGACTATCAATCAATATATTATTTGAGCGATACTTGCGCTTGCGTGCTAGATATATAATATCGCGATTAAGTTTTTGGCGCCGTTACCAGGGACTTATTTTATTTTTTTATTAAAATTAGGACAACTTAACTTGCTTAGCTAAACACCCCCTCTTTTTCCTTTTTAATTTGATTTCAGGCATCATGAATGATAATCAGCCTGACAACAAGCAACAGTAGTGTCTATCCCAATTCGGGACATGACGATATCAATCATTGATGGACTTATATTTTATATCGTCCTACCACCCCTTCAGGCCAACGAGTGCGACATTAAGATCTATATTCAAATGATGCAGCAATCAGTGCAGTTTGGGAGTGGCTGAAATAAATATCCAAATGCACACGTGCGTAATTTCCTGGAAATATGCAGCACTTTCAACTTTACTAGAGAGGTAGAAGAAGCAGTTCGCCTGTGAGCTTTCCCATATTCATTGAAAGATAGAGCTAAGGGATGGCTTCAGTCACTACCAGTGGGGCCGATCACTACATGGACAAATTTAGCCATAAGATTCCTCAAAAAGTACTTCCTTCTTGCAAGAATAACAAAGCTGCATAATGGCATCACGTCATTTATACAGTATGACTCAGAGTCCTTATACGAGGCGTATGAGAGATATAAGATCAATATCTTCTACAATGGGCTTAATAGAATGATCAAGACTACAATAGACGCAGTGGCTGAAGGTGCGCTAATAGGCAAAGATGAGAATGTCGCATAGGATCTGCTAGAAGAGATGGCGAATAACAACCCCTTATGGCCAACTAAAAGGAGTATTCAGTATCGAGCATCAAAAGTCCACATGTTAGAATTAAACACAGCTGAGAATGCCAAGCTAGACCAAATCTGCATATGTCTAAAGATCCTTAGTAAGTAGGCTGTGAATAATGCTGGACCTACAGGTGGAAGATATTGGGAAATACATAATGAAGAGCCCTACGCTCCATATGGGACATCTGTTAAGTATGTTAACAACTACAACAGACAAGGCCACAACATCTACTCTGATAGCTATGACCCTGGGTGACATACCAATCAAGGGGACGAACAAAAGATAAAATTGAAGGATCTACTGGCAGACATGCTCATGAGGCAAGAAGCCAAGTACGATGCCTTATTCCAGGGTCAAGCTGCAACTGTAAAAGCATTGGAGACACAAATTGGACAGCTTGTGATTAATCAAAGTTAGAGGCCACTAGGAGCCTGCCCAAATGACACGGACGACAACCTAAAGATTGCAGGAAAAGAGTTCTACAATGCCATCTCAGTCGGCCATAAGGAAATAGAGTATGAGTGCATCACGTAAATGTCTAATAAAGAGCTTGATGAGGAAATTCATGAATGCATAAAGTCTCTTCATACTTCACCTAGCTTGATGCCTAAACTATAGCCTCCATTAGAGGAATCCACAAAGAATGGGACAAAGAGAGCGACAACTTCACTTATGAGCAACATTGTAAAAAAGAAATACTTACAGAGGTGTGTAATGTCATATTACAAAGACCCACTGCAACCAAATGCAAACATCCTAGTATGTTCACCATAAACTGCACCATTTTCGATTGTGAGTCAAGAGCATTATGCGATCTAGAGTCGAGAATTAATCTAATGGTGATGCGTCATGAGTAGAAGCCCACTTCCATGACCCTAAAATTTGCTGACAAAATCATCAAGATACCCAAAGGAAAGATAGAGGACATGTAAATGTTTGGAATTTTGAGCTTCCAACCGATTTCATAGATCTGGACATGGAGGAAGATGTTGACATACCATAAACTTTGGGTAGACCTTTTCTGCCAGGAGTAGTAGCGTTAATAAACGTAAAACAATGTCTCATCACTTTTCAAGTGAATAGAGAGACGCTAGTTGTCAGAATGTTTGACCATATAGGAGACCAAGAAAGTCTAGAAAATATAATTTTAATGGACTAAGGGAAGGCAAAAAGGAAGTGAAAGAGAAAAGGTAGACAGATAAGGTGACTGATAAAGTAGTTGTATGTGAGGCCTGTAGACATTGCATTTTTTGCATGAGCCCGATGATGAGTCTCGTACGGAGGTACTACCTAAAAAGTTACAGAAGTTGCAAAAAAAAAACGAATGCCGAAAGGAAGGAAACCTCCAAAATTAACCCCTCATCGGATTCGGACTCACTAGCTAGCCTTGGATTCGCTCGGTCAGCTTCTGCTTCAAACCTTAGCCTCGGACCCACCATGCAGCCTACGCAATCGGCCCATGCAACCCACGCGGCCCAAAACCCCATACACACCCAAATCCCCTCATCAAGTCACTTGCCAAACTTAACAAAGATTTGAAATCCCCTTCTTACCAAATATGGAAGATCCTAGACTCAAACTAGAAAGAGTTCTCACTTCCTAATATAAGTGATTTCAGTTTCCCTTATAAATCTCTTAAGCACCTTATATGGAAAGAGAGATCTTGACACAAAAGGGAGGAAAGAGGTTGCCATATGGAGAGTGGTGGAAACTTGAATAAGAAAACCCTATGAGGCATAAATATAAAAGAAAGGGGCAATCACCGAAAGGGGGGAGAGAGTGGCGGCAACCCTAGGAGAGACCAAAAGAAAGAAAAAAAATAGAGAAAAAAGAAAGAAAAACAACAACAAAAAGACCGAAAAAAGAGAAAACAAATTAGTGAAAGCTGTGAACCAGAACCAACAACCTGAAACAGCAACCAGCAAATAAAAAATAGCGCCAAAAAACAACCAGAAACAGCACCAAAAACACCAGAAACATTAGTCAAGTGACCAGAAACCGTGAACCAGTGAGCAGAAACCGTAAACCAGTGAGTAGAAATCATGAACCAGTGAGCAGAAACAACGAAGCAGAAGGTAGATTCAATGAAGCAGAAGCCAGAAATAGTGAACCAGTAACCAGAAATAGCAAACTAGCAACAAGAAACAACGAACCAGCAACCATAAACCAAACCTTGAAACCAAGTTTTGATCCTTCCGGCGATGGCCTAACGCACTTCCGAGAAAGAAACTTAAAAGGTAAGACGTGAGGGCACCCTTACCATATTTATTTTCATAGTTCCGGGCGCTGCATGCCTGGCTGGACTTGAAATACTTCCAGCCGGGTATGCGAAGCCCAACATCAAAAAATAACCAAATCTCTGGCCACATTTATTCTTTGGCATTTCGTTGCTTATTTTTATTCAGTTTTATTGTTATTTTATTATTTCGCCTTTATTGTTATTTATGTTTGTTCATGTTAATGATTATCCGTATATGCATGGTTATATTTTTTATGTCTGTTCACGTTGCATTGATGATTATGTGTGTCAATATCCCTTGCGGTATATCGGATTGAAACCCAAACGTAAATTCCGTAGCCGAATCCGAATGGACGGTAGTGCGGGTTGTACTTGGTATACAACTCCACGTGCCACTCTGGAAATACTCGTATATGCGTGATTGACCCCTTTTTGTTTACCATTTATCTTAATGAATCATTTGCTTTTAATTGTTTATTATAATTTTCGTTATCGCACCTCGTATTTCTTAATTTAATATGCTTTTGGAACTAAGTTATTGTGATTATTATTTTGGTTAGGTATGTTATTACATTATTATTCACTTTTATGCATAAATTTCATTAAGACTTGACTATACCATTGTATGAACCTGTACATTATACTGGCATAAGTAATGGACTATTCTGAACGCAACGGTTTGAGGTCTTCCCTTGCGAGGGGTGTGTGCAGCCTTAAATCTTTCCCAGTTCACACTAGGTGGCGACTCCTTCACTCTCCAGTTTAGTCCCCCGCGGGCTAATCCATACTCTCTACGGGCTGCGAGCCCAATAGTGTCACCGACGTCGAACATAATAGGCATAGCGGTAAACCACGCTTCACTCCTATAGATGGCGACTCCACTGGGGATAGAGAATCGGCCCCGAAATAATGCCTTGTAGTGTTCGTGGCTTTGGCTTTGGTTAACCAAGTCTCATATATTTTGCATACCCTTCTTACCTCTGATGGCGTCATGTATCATGAAGTCGTTTTCACTCAAGGCGGCGGATCATTATATGATGATAACCATCACTCGTTGGCACGTACCCTATGGTATTAAAAAGGCTTGCTCACTTGGTTGCTCGAACCCTTGAGTGAGGAGACCTAGTTTTGTTCAACCCTTTACCGATGAGAGCTTTTTCCATACTCTTGTAAGCCCACATACGAACCATAGTTATGTGTCATACAGAAGCTACCGCCATACTTGTGTTTGGGCCCATTATCATTTGGATTCATTTGGGCTTCTCGTCATAGGATAAGAACTTGTTGGGCCACTTAAACTGGGATGAGTTTGTATCTTATGATGATTGTGCCAAAAGTTTTCAAAGTGACGATGGGCCACCTATCATTTGAAGTTATTTAGCCACCTTATCGCAAAAGTGTAAACATTTTCAACTGGGACAAGTTTACACCTCGCGATAATCTGATTGAACGCTTTAAAATGATGACGGGCCAACTTGTATGAAAACCTTGATGGGCTTAGAAGGTCCAAACATGATCCGAATATGCCAGATGCATGAGTCTGATATCCGCACTGACTTTCATCTAGGAATGGTACGCCTTGTTATGGTATATTTGTATACTTTTGGATATCTCCGAGTCAGGAATGATTGATTTTTGATTCAAATGTGTTGGACATGTTTTGATGATAATGAGCATAATTAATTGAGTAAATTGGTATTTTGGAAATGTTAATTTGGTTAATTAATTATGGCATACACTTTAGGTTAATTAAATTATGAAATTTGGAATTTTGGTAATTTAATTAATTGGGCCAAATTTGGAATTGGGCTTGTAAAGTTGTAATTAGGCTTAATGGGCTTGGTTGGGCCAAGTTTGGTTTAGGCTAATTGGTTGGATCCAATTGGGCCCAAAACCATATCTATAAAGTCCAATTATGACTTAATGGACCTTTAATTTTAATTGGGCCTAATGGGCCTAAATTGGTTTCTTGGCAAATAAGGGTGATTCCTTAAATGGGCTTTGGTATTTGGGTTTGACCCATATTGACCAAAAGCCCATGCCTTATGAAATTAATTGAAAGCCCATTGGACTTTAATTAAATTGACATTGGATGTTAATCGGGCTTTGAGACCCGTAACGATTAGATTTAGAATCTAACTCGTAAAGGTACATTAAAAGGTGTAATATTTAATTTGGAATTAAATATAGAATTAGTATTAAATACAAATTAAATTTGATTTAATGTTGTAGTTTAATATAATTCGAGAATTCGTACTTTGAGTACTTATTCGCAAAACGAGTCGGACTCGCGTAAAATCAAATCGTTGTTTGAACATTGGATGGTCATTAATTTTCAGATTAATTAATTGGATTAGATTGATTGATAACATGCTTGTGTGAATACATGGATGCGATGTATGAATAATGTATATCAGATGGATATTAGATGGGTGAGGGCAATTTTGGAAATTGTTGTAATAAATTTAGAATTAATTAATTGGACCTGCATGTCCAGCCTATTACCTCTTGACTCTGTGTATTTCTCTTCTCACCTATTCCCCTCAATGTAAATGAGGTTTCTTTAGAAGTGTTATGTAATCGGGTAAAAGTAATACTTAAGCTAGCGGGAGAGAGAAAATAGAGAGATTTTTTCTAGGAACAATGTGTTTAAATATCCATCCGCATATCATTATTATTTTACTTACGCGCCTTATTATGTGTTTAGAATGCATGTTTAAGGGTGTATGATGATGAGACCTTAACAAAGATAATAATTGGTTGCCAATTTACGCGAAAAACCCTCACTACATATTAAGCGTTTTTCCTTCCATTGAGTGATTCTTACACAAGATCCAAGACTGGCACTGGTTTGTTGGCCAAAGTCAAGACCTTTGTCCGTCGCGGATGTGTTTGAATCATAAAGGCTTTGTTCCATATCGGTGTCTTGTCCAAGCTGTGATTTGTTGGCCAAAGTCAAGATCACTTCTTGTCCATGGAAATTGATTACGAATCTTTCCAAGGTCAATGGGTTCCGCTTAACTGGGATCTCTAAGTTTGTTGTGCCAAAGCCAATGCTTAGTTGATTCAGAGGAAAAAGGTTAGGGAATATATTGGATATATTGGCATATATAAGATATATGTTTCGGACTTGGATGTCCACCTACTGGATCTAGGAATTGGATGGGATCCAATTGATCTTAGAGATCTACCTAGTTAATTATCATACAATTTGTTGGCCAAAGTCAAGATTGTGTGTTATTTAACGGGATCCTAGCCCACTAGGAAACAAGGTTTCCCGAGTACTCCACAGAGGGTTAGAGGCTCGCCGAAAAATAGTGGGAGGCAAGTATTAAATTTGCAATATTCGTTTAGTTACTTGCCATACGCGCTCATTTCAATTTTTCCTCAATAAATTAATATATTAGTTGGACTAATATTTAATCGTTGTTTTAAAATTGAACAGTTGGACTGTATTCAAACTACTTCAATTATAGTTGATTATATAATTGGATTATAGTAATCAATATATTTGAATTAATCAATTAAATTATAGTTGATTATATAGTTGGACTATAGTAATCATTATATTGAATTGTACCTAAAATCGTTGATTAAATAGTTGGACTATTAGAATCAAGATAATTGAAAGATTAGTGTTTAAAACATAATCCTGGGTGAAAATGTTTCTTAAACGACTTTAATTTTCAAATTGGGAATAAAACCTCAGGATAGTCATGGAAACCGAGAAGTTACTTTATTTGATATAGTGACGTCTCGAACCTAAGCCCGGAGTTGAGCAAATAGTAGAACATGATATTTGGAATATTCATGTGATGATAACTTTTGTGCTTAATCTGTTATGCTTGCCGCAAAGACTCCTTAATTTCTTAGTCAGAACTAAGAATTAGATCCTTATAGTATGATATTGAAATTGAAGGATCTTCATAGATCTATCCTTAGATCTTAGAAGTACTAAATTGCAATAGTAAACTCTTGGAGAGTTAATGGCTATACTCAATGAGACAAAGCCAGAGTTTGCAATAAGGCAAGAAGCGCAAGGCGCATCTTATTTCGACATTCTAGAAGGCCAAGGCTTGGCCAAAGGCTTATGGAGTGTGGAAATAGAGGCAAAGGCAAAATCATTATAATCTTCTGGGAAGACAAAGGACATATCCCAAAATGTCTGCTTAAACTATGGCAAACGGGGTCACTGGAAGTGTGACTGCCGTATGGACAAGGCAGACATGAAGGAAGTGAAGATGGGGCAAGGCTCCGACTTCAAATATGTTTTTCATAAACATGTTCACTACTAGTATTAAAATTGGATTTTAGATACTAAATGTGGTACATAAATGTGTGCTGATGTGCAGAATCTGATGAGATCCATCTACGAATTGAGAACGGGACGAGAGTCGTTGTTTTAACCGTAGAAACCTAAGTTTAGGAACTACCATTTGGGTGTGTACTTAAATTAGGAAACTGTTAAAATGTAACTAGTTTGACTAGAAACATTATCTCTATATCATAGTATAATCTGTTGCGGATATAACTTTATATTCTAGAACACTAAAATGTTTTATTTTATAAAGATGATATTGAGATAAACACATTAGATGTGAATAACAGTATTTATATTTTGAATATAAATGAATCTCGAACATATGACATGACAAACAAATACCTCAAACTGAATTAATCAGTTGAGACTTATATGTGGCATTATTGTCCGGGGCACATTAAACAAGACTCGTATATCCATAATGTTGAAGAGTGGATACTAGGACGAATTTGATTCTATATAAATAATGTCTACGAATCTAGTTTATTAGGCAAAGTGCCTAAAACACCTTTTACTTGGTAAAAGTGCAAGTACCACTGATATGTTAGCCCTCGTTCATAGTGACGTAAGTGGGCCCATATCTAGCTAGGCTAGAGGTGGATATGAACACTTCGTAACCTTTACGGATGTTGCATTACGTTATGGTTATATATTTCTTTTGAAACACGGATCGAAATTTTTTGATTAATTCAAAGAGTTTCGACACGAAGTAGACAACAGATCGACTAAAGTATTAAAACGTCACGGTTAGACCATGATGGAAAATACTTAAGCAATAATTTTCTCAAATACTTGAAAGAGTATAGTATTCTTTCAATGAGGACTCCTCCTGGAACACGTCAGTTTGACGGTGTGTCCGAACAGAGAAACCAAATTTTGTTGGACATGATAAGGTTAATCATGGCAAAGTGTCATGATATCCGAAATGGATTCCATGCATATCAACTAAGTTTGGACACTGGTTGATGTACCGAAAGGGATTGTGTCTATTGATACTATATAAGTCTTCAAGGAAGACATACATGGAAGGCAACATACCAACGTACTAAGCTGGGCTTGTAGCGAAAATGTATCATTATCAACATTGTGTCGATTACGAAGAAACCTTTTACTCGTTGCCATGGTCAAATCCATTTGGATAATGTTTGTTGATGGTGCATATTTCATTTATGAAATATGGCAGCTGAATGCCATAACCTCTTTCCTTAAAATGAAACCTTTTGGAGGATGTTTACAACATCCTGACGGTTTTTTCGTACCAAAATGAGCAAACAAGGTTTGCAAGTTATTCGATCCATGGATGGATTGAAGCAAGCATTGGGTTCTTGGAATTGTCATTTTGATGTAATCATAATGGTATATGATTTAATTCAAAATGAAAATGATTCTTGTGTATATAAGGAGGTTAGTGGGAGCGCACTGACAGTGAATGTCCTAAATAAATGATGACCTATCATTTCTTGGAAATGATATTCCCATAATAAAATCGGTGAAAGCTTAGCTTTCGTGAAAATTCTCTGTAGAATTCTTGGGAGAGACAATCTTTATTCTAGGAATAAAGATCTACTGGGATAGATCTAAAAGTTGTTGGCACTCTCCGAGACCTCGTACATTGAAATAAATGTACATGACCTGGTGTCTCATATGCTTTGAGCATATAGAGTCACAATTGGGCCAATCCAAGTGATAGTCACTGGATTGATGTTAAGAGCATCCTTTAGTATCTTAGATGAACTAAGGATACTTTCTTATACTATGGAGAATGAGAACTTGAAGTGACTGGGTTCACCGATGCAAGTTTCCTAACCGATAAAAACGACTATAAGTCGTAACAAAGGTACTATACAATTTGAATAACGGAACAGTGAGCTGGAAATCTTCCAAGCAAGCTACTATTGCCGAATAAACAACAAAAGTGGATTATTGCTGCACCTGAGGCAGCAATAGAAGCCTTTTGGATCGATAATAATCCTAATCAGATTAGGATTAGTTCTGTTAGCAGCTGAGCTAGGATACAGAACAGGCTAAAGAATTAATGGTCTCATCAACGATCCAGATATATACTTTAAATATTCACCTGATTCGTTCGGATCATACATCGTGGCGATGTGATGATCGAATAAATCGCATCAGATGATAACACTGCAAATCCGCTAACGAAATCATTTTCTCAGCAGACGTTTGAGCGAACCATACATAGTTCGGGTGTAGGACACTTGAGTGATTGGCTATAGGCCAAGTGGGAGATTGTTGGACAATTATGACCCATAGCATCACTATTTGTACAGATCATGGTGTTGTTGTACAAATTAACTATGTGACAAAGAAAATTTCCCTTTTATCATTTGTAATTGGATTACCTAGATGTATAAATGATAAAAGGTCCATATGATTATTTCTAGATTGAGATGATATAAGACAGTATCAATCCAAAAAGGTTTAATCATTAAACATCCCTAGTCAGAGTATTATCGAGATTGGACATCGATAATGTGTAAAAGACTAGTATTACACTTGTGCGCGTTGTGGGAGCATAACGGCATAGTTCTCATATATTTGGGAATATGATACTCATGCAAGTGTAATAGGAGGTTGTGTTACCGATGGTACGGAAACAGCTTCGCTCTGGATAGACCCCTCGAAATTCCATTGGTAGTATGACTATGTGTTTATGGAAGTCCGAATCAGGGTAGGTGTATTTGGTCTTAACCTGAGACTTGCACCGCTAATACTTGCGACAATAAATATACTTTGGTTTTGGTCGTCCAGGGCTATAACAGGTTCTTTGTACGCCTCTTCTGGGTATATTGAGAATTGTAGTGTATTGGGTGTGATGTCAATATAGAAGTATCACTCCAGTCATAGTGGAGATGATGATCACGTAGGATACGAAACTGGTGCTCTTATGTACTGCAGTCATCGGGATAATATGACTAGGTCATGATTATCCGATTATAGAGACTAGTTACCAGAGATCCGATATGTGCTTCGTATGGGGCAGACACAATTCCAGCCCCAGGCCTTGCATGTGACATCCGATGTTGGATCGTAATACGCAATACTATGTATACTACGCCTCATATAGATCACATATTCATATAAGAATATTTCTGGAGAATTGGGTAGGCACGGTGCTTTGCTAGAAGCCAACCATGTCTTGTAAATCGGTAAAAACGTAGTACTAGGTACGTACGTGTTCGGATAGTCCGACGACCGGATTTACTGCCAACATACCGGGGATCTCATGGGTCGCTTCCCGAAGATTCACCGATGATGTATGACTCGCACTTTATTAATTTGGTATTAATTATAAGAGAGAGAATATTAATCTGGGATTAATTACGGAGATATTTTATCTGGGATAAAATATTATTTAAAGAGAGAGAACGATTAATTTGGAATTAATCGATAAAATAATATATTCGATATATTATACGAAATTGGATTTCGAAGCGAAATTAAAATTAGATTTTAATTCGGGCGAACGAGTTAATTTAGAATTAATCCGCTAGCGACGTGAATAGTAATTTTGCTAGGCATAATTATTTAATTAAATTTTATTTAATTACGTCGCAACAGAAAATTCGTTAATTCGGAATTAGCGAACCCGAGCCTGGGAGTGTTTACGGGCGCACTCGCATTTCGAATTCAAGTGCGGCCCACAAGTCACATCACGTGTCACATCACTCGTCATTCATTTGATGTGATGTCTAGTCACTTTGAGTGATTGACAACATGTCACTATTGATTGATGGTAGTGGTTGGAAGGCATTAATTGTTTTTGGCTCCAAATTTTGTTGACTTTTTGAAAGCCATTTACAAATTTTGGTATATGTTTTTAATTGATTTTAGAAATCATTTTAGTATATTAGATACACAATTCTCAAAACATAACTTCTCACTCTCTCTCTACCTCTCACGGCTAGGGCCATTTCTTTCGCCTTTGGCTTGCCAAAACCGAGAGTTGAGAAGAAGATGAATAGGAAAATTTGTGGCAAATTTTTCTTATGCTAGCACATGAATGGTCATCCGAAGGTGATAGGGAAACCAACTTGTGAGCATAGAATCACCATTTGCAAAGCTTGGAGCTTGGAGCTTGGTGCATCAATTGAGGACATGACCGAAAATGGAGGAGCATAATTTTGGGCCATTGCCGAGAGCTCAAGTAGCCAAGAAGTTTTGTTTGTTCCTCGCATCGCATAACCGATCAATGTAAGTATGATTCCGCCATATTTATTTTGAGGTTTCACACATGATTTCTTGCTTGAAATTGATCTTGAGACTTACTAGAAACCCAACAATTTGATATCGAATCCAGAAATTAGCATTAGACTATAGATCTAAGATTATTTATAACTTACTACGATCAAGTTTGGAACTTGATTGAGCTTTCATTATGAATCATTCTTAAAATATGCAAATGGTTTACGCAGCAAAAGCACAGTGAGCTTATTAAAGGTTTGTCCTTTATAATATGACAGTGAGAAAGGTTATACTCAGAAATCTATTATAGATTATAAGGAAAATTGTCTCTAGTCGTACTGATTGAATAATTTAAGATCTGATGGTTAATGTTGATATTAAATTGTATATTTTAGCTAAAGAATACAAATTGGCATTTCTGAATGGTTTCTTCAGATAAGAGATCCATTGTGATTTATTAGTTTGAAGAATTCATTTTGGAATGGCCCTGGAGTTTGTATTATGCTAAGATTACATTTAGTATATTAGCTTATAGAGCCTATTCTAGACTCGGATGAGCTTTCTGAAATTTGTGTTCTCTAATTTTGATATCAATCAGATTGTCTGATTTTATCAAAGCATAGAGAATACATATGGGATAGAAGGGTTAGTGAGAGCATACAAATTTCTTTCTAGTGTTTACATCTTAATGACATTATCATTATTAATGTAATAATGAGATGTTTATGAGGTAAAAAGGTTTACCTCATTCTTATTTTTCTCCATGAAAGTAGTGGGAGTGGTCTCTATTATATTTGATATAAAGTTTTATATAAGATATAAAACTAAGAGACATGTGAGATGCTTCTATTAATCGTACATTAGATATGATCTAATAAAGGATACAACAAGACTATTTGTATGAAAGTTGGTATAATTATTTGATAGTTAGTGTGTGTCTTATGTATAGTATTCATCTTTCGTAAATGATGATTCCTTTTTAGAAAGAGATGTTGACTAGAATGTCTAATCAATCTTCTACATCATAGTATGATGGCATAATGAATACTATATTGAGTATGAAAGAGATATCAATTTAATCATAATTGTTACAAGTTATTTTGATATTCTCTAGACCATAAGATGGGTCTTGAAACATGTTCTTAATTATCTTTGAGATATTAAGAACGAGTTTCTAATTAATGGAGAATAAAGTTTGCAACCATTAGGGTCAGATTAGTTTTGAGTCACATTATGACGTTAGACAGTCCATGTCATAAAGAGTCAGAAACGATGCAGTGGGAGTGTCACAGATGATTCCACTACAAGAGTGGAGTTGGTTTTAACTTATGAAGTATTGACTTATGAAGTTACATAGTGACCACGTAGATTAGAAGTTTGTTATTAGTATTGTGTTTGCGATTGTCTACATTGTATTTTGGATTTGATCCGTAAATACTAAGACAACTTAGTAGCTGAAGCACAATGTTGATATGACATCTGAGTCATATTGATGTAGAACTTAGTTTCTACAAAAATATGAATGATGCTTGCCAAGGAAAATGATTGTGTTTGTTGGACAATCTCAATATGTCGGAGCGGGCTTACTTGCTGTTACCTACCTCTTGATCGCTATGTGAGTTCTTGAGGGCCATGAGTATGTGATACACATTGGGATGTGTATATAATACCATGGAATGGCACTAGAGCAAGTGTGAGAGATTGTTAGGGTTGGTGCTCTGAGAGCCAATCGGATCGTATTTTATGTTCGATTCATGAATAAGAGCAATACTTTTTTCCATAATTACTAATTAAATGGTAGCACCTCTTATCTTTTATATACGTATTCGATCTAATTTCGATTAGATTGATTAGATTAAAACTAAATCTGATTTAGTGTTATGTATATATATATTAGACAAAGACCCCGGGATTTACAACGTAGTGCGCAGTTACAACATAGCTTATAATTGACATTGGGAAGTGTCACTATAAGTTGTATATCCTTAAATTAAGTTCCTGGTCAAGATTTACTGACATGGGTCGGTTAGTAAAATCCGCTGAGACCAATACATGTCGTATATCGGACTTGGTCCGATGGTTTATCCCAATGAACCATGAGTCTTGGGAGACTCGTATAGAAGTGTATATATTTATTTGATAAACACTGAACGACTCACCGAAGATTTCCTAATAGATGGTATACCAACGTCAATATCAATCTTTTTGTGTTAAGTAGCATAGTGATTCTTTGACTTGAGATACCTCTGTGGATATATGAGTTATCCTCCACACTTAGATGGCAGTCACGTCACCGATTTATTTAGATTAGACCTCTGTTTGTTCGTTGGGTGTGGACTCAAGCTCATGATATCCTGTGTATCAAGAAATGATCCGTCAGTTATGTGTATAGAGCATAGGTAGTCCATATGTGATTAGCAATCTGTTAAATCTATGGCCATAGTATACTTCGGAAGTGAGTTCTGAAATTTAGAGATTGCTAATAGATACGTCGACGGAATTATTCCTATAGAGATTTGACGTTTATATCTATATCTCTGGGATAATTCAGATACATGTGACAGAGGGATTATACGTATGCAGTGACCTCGACTTGTATGATTTAGCGAGTTTATCTGTGGTCGTCATAATTTACGGGTGGGTGAATTATGGATACGAAATTGGATTTCGTGACGGATATGCCCGAATCTAGAGAGTCTCACTAATGAAATATACTTGTAGAGCACTAGGGCAAATGTTATGAATAATACTGATTATTTATAACTCGTTTAACGGTTAAACGAAAAATACATGCAATCGGGACCTAACGGTCATTTCCGAATTAATGTGTATTGTATTTAATACTTGATTTTATTAAATACACATTAATAAAATATCAATTTGTGATATTTGACATATATCATTAATATATGTATTTAAGATATTTAATGTAAATATAATACATATATTTAATATATTTATATTTATTATTTAATTGTTAAATAATTAAATTAATTAATAAAGTAAATATCTTTAGTAATGATTTCTTTAGGAAATGGCTTGTTATTATTGGAACACATTTTTTATTACTTTATTAAAGATAAAATGTTACTTTATGAAGTGAATTGTGGACTAATAGAATTAGAACAAAATTTGTGTTTTTAACAAATTAGGCCAAATAGCAATTAATAGAAAATCTGGGATGTTTTCAAAATTCTGAAAAATTCTGGGTAGTTTCGTAATTCTGAAAATTTTTCTAGTTTATTTTGCAAATTGTATAAATTATTTTGGTATTGATTTGGAATCAATTAAATATGTATTTGACAATTTAATGACCAAAATGATTAATTTGTAAAGTTTAGTGGTCTCATAGCAATTAATGATAAATCTGATTTTTCAGATAAAAATTTAGTTTTTATTTATTGAGTAATTAGAATAAATTGGTTTATTTTAGTTGCCCAAGAAAAATATTTATCGGAAATTATTTCGGAGTGAAAATACGCGAAAATGGTGAAAAACAGCGTTACCGGGTAACAGCTGCCCAAACAGTGAACTGGGCACTGTTCGGGCAGCCCAAGAACTGTCCAAATATTTTTTGGGCTGACCTGGGCATTCCCCATGAGCATTGGTCGGTCGGTTCGGCCGAAAACGCATTTTATGCTATTTTACAGAAAAATATTTTCGTAAAAGTTTCGCGGTGTTTCTAAAATATTTATGTCGTTATATGATATCGAATAAATAATTTTAGGTGAAATATGAATGAATTATTATTATTTGATATTGAATAATTTATTCGTAAGTTTAAAAATTTTAAACTATGATTTCGCCCGAACAGCGCTTCTTCCGCTGCACCTCCCTGATTTGACCCCAACGGGACAATGGAGTCCAATTTCAGGGAGAAACAAAGGCGATGTTGCAGAATTACGGGATATGGCATCACAAATCATCACCTTACAGGCCACAGGCTAATGGGGCGGTGGAGGCAGCCAACAAAACCATAAAGAAAATATTAGCTAAGATGACATGAAGTTATAAAGATTGGGTTGACAAACTTCCATATGCCCTGTGGGGGTATAGAAATTCGATGAGAACGGCAACGGGAGCACACCCTATGCTTTGGTTTACGGGATGGAGGTAGTGTTACCAGTGGAAATAGAGATACAGTCAATGCGGGTACTAGCAGAGGCATGATTACCTGAGCAAGAATGGGCCTCGCAGAGGTTCGAACAAGTAGCATTACTGGTTGAGAAAAGGATAAAGGCCTTGTACCACACGCAGCTACTATACCAGAAAAGGTTGGCCAGGGCGTTCAACAAGATGGTGCGTACCACCAAGATCAAAGAATGTGATCTAGTGCTCAAGTAGTCGAAGCCACTGATAATGGACCCAAGGGCCCTACCTAGTCAAGAAGGTGATGGGGAATGGGGCAGTGAGACTGTCAGATTTGGAAGGGAACGAGTATACTGAGCCCATCAACATGGACAGACTGAAACAATATTTTGCATAAAAAAATGGAAAGGCTCGTTGGGTTGAAAATCCGCAAAGGACAGCCAAAGCAAAATATAGAGCATGAGTGAGCAAGAAAAATGGTTAATTGTAAAATCCGTGAGGAACAGTTAGCGACAGAGGTATCCTTGCAATGCAGTTAATTATTTCCTATATATATACTAAGAGTAATGCAAACGCCTTTATTGAAACAAATGTTCAAGATGTTCATAGATTGCATAAATCCCAGCTAACCCGGAAAGATTAGAGTCAAGTAATTACAAATAACGTCTTTTGTTTCTTAGATGCTGGACCAAAGTCAGGAGATCTAGGAGAATTACTGTTGGGAAGCCCTAGGGCAACGACGGGCCACGTTCGGCATTGAGACCACTTGGTCTGGAATTTGTCCAAGAGGCGGCGAGACAGAGACCCACTTTGGAAAGTGCGTTGTCCAGGGAAAGGGTGATGGAGACATCCATATTGTCGAGGAACCCTGGCGGGAAAATAGAACGAGCTAAGTATAGACCGGGAAGGGGTACGCTGTGCCCGAGGAAATCCACGGTGACATGGCTAAGACGCCACCAAGGACACATCTACGTGATGTTTGTAGTAGTAAGGCGCAGCAGCCACTCGTGCCATTCCGTATAAGGAAGGTTTTTCTTCATTAAGGCCTGAGCAAAGGTGGTGACGAGGGCCACAAGAAATAAATACATGAGCTGGAGGAGGAACAATTAGTCTTAACTTTTTTTGCAACCAGATATAATATATATATATATATATATATATTAGCTCGCTGAGTTGAAAACCTGAAAATACGACTCAGGGAAGATAGAGCAATCCGCTAAGTTGAAAATCTGAAAGGACAGCTTAGGCAAAAGATAGGAAGAACCTGTAAGACAAAGGGACTCCCAAGAAACCGGCTTACATGATGATGTTTTATCCTGTTGAAACCATGAAGTGTCTTGCCAAGATAAGGGGGGAAGGATCATGACCACATCAGATTCCCTTGATGATGTGCAATAAACGATAGTCGCCTCTTGTACTATCACAAACCACCCAGAGGTATTGAGCTAATATACAGAATAAGACTACACTCCTTCAGGGATGGGACCCTACCTCCATCCTGGAAGATACACGTAGAATGACCTGTAACTCAATGGATGAAGCACAAGGCGGTATCTTTTTTGCATCCTCAAGACAGCAAAGGAAAGCTTCAGAGGCCTCCCGAGGGTATTGACATTGGAAACGCGACATCACCGGAAGGGTAGTAAGAGAAAAATACAAACCGAGAATGGCAGCAAACTCTTCATGGAGGGCATATTTCAAAATCTGGGAATCATAAGACATAATTTTCAGTATCCTAAAAGTATGAGGCCGCTTTCAAAAAGGCATAATCCACCTTGACCCGATAGCGGAGAGTAGAAAGATGAGCCAGGTCTGGGGATGACCAGTCTACCACCATGGGAATAAGGGACACAACGGGATCTTGAGCCATGGGACCAAAGCGAACTGAGCAATCACCGGAGGATAATTGGTAGAAGGAACTGTAAGCAGACCGAGGGGGCGCCCAAAGCTTTTTTTGTTGGATAATTATGACCCATATCATCACTATTTTGTAAAGAACATGGTGTTCTTGAACAAAATTAACATTATGACAAAAGAAATTGCTCTTTTATCATTTGTAATTGGATTCCCTGGATATATAAATGATGAAAGCCCATATGATTAGTACCAGATTAATAAGATATGAGACAATATTAATCCATAAGAAGGGGAGGCTTCTACTGTTCCATCTTTTTCGGCAATTTCTCCTTCCTCTCTGCAAGTATCTCGGTTGATTTGCTCATATCTGCATCTCGGATTTCAACTGCGGGCTTCGTTCTCTGCTGTGAGCATAAGGAGCGGGCATCACCGTACTGCACGACCTCCTGTTTTGAGAAGAACAAGTAAGTCTTCTGAGCAACCTCTCCTCTTTTTCTTTATGCAGTGTTTCTGTTTGTTTTTTGTTTTTTTTTTTTGTTTTTTTTTTTTTTTTGCTTAGGGAGAGACTTGTGGTTTTGCTGGGTCTTGCTTTAGGGCACTTTTTAGAGACTCTCTATTTATTTTAGCACGGACACCGTGGGTAGCTCCTCATAGACTGATTCTCCTCCCTTCGCTATTTTTCTGGGTGTCAGGGATGTCTGGCAATAGTTCTCCCTCCGAAAGGCCTGCCAAGATTTCAACTCCCCCTGCTGAAGAGCTCTCCTCGGGCTTAGGGGCACCTAGTGTAGAAGACCTTGACACTACCCCTACCTAGTACTAGTATTATCGAGACTGGACATCGATAATGCGGAATAGGCTAGTATTACACTTGTGCGCATTATGGAAGCTTAACGGTATAGTTCTCATATATTTGGGTATTGGATACTCATGCAAGTATAATTGGAGGTTCTGTTTACCGATGGTATGGAAACATCTTCACTCTGAATAGACCCCTCAGAATCCCATTGGTAGTATGACTATGTGTCTATGGAAATCCGAATCAGGGTAGGTATATTTGGTCTTAACTCGAGACTTGCATCGCTAAAACTTGCGATAATCAGTACGCTTTGGTTTTGGTCGTCCGGAGCTTTAACAGGTTATGTGTACGCCTCTTCTGGATTTACTGAGAATCGTAGTGTATTGGGTGTGATGTCAAGATGGAAGTATCACTTCAGTCATATGGAGATGATGATCATGTAGAGATACTGAACTAGTACTCTATAGTGTTATAGCCATCAGGAAAGTATGACTAGGTCATTACTTTTCGATCATAAAGAGACTAGTTGCTAGTGATCTGATATATGTTGCGTACGAGGCAGAGATAACTCCAGCCCTAGGCCTAGCATATGATATCCGATACTGGATGGTAATACGCAATACTATGTATACTACGCTTGTCAAAGATCTTATATTCCTTAAAAGAATATTTCTGGAGAATTGGGTAGGCATGGTGCTTTGCTAGAAGCCAACCATGTCTTGCAAATCAGTAAGAACGTGGTACCGGGTACGCACGTATTCTGATATTTCGATGACCGTATTTACTGCCAACATATCCAGGGATCTCTTGGGTCACCTCCCAAAGATTCACCGATGACAAACTACTCGAACAGAATTAATCTGGGATTAATTATAAGAGAGAGAAAATTAATCTAGGATTAATTGCGGTAAGAATTTATTTGGGATAAAATTCGAATAGAAGAGAGAGAACGATTAATTTGGAATTAATCGATTAAATAATATATTAGATATATAAATTGAAATCGGATTTCAAAGCGGAATTAAAATTGGATTTTAATTCGGGCAAATGCTTAAAATTGGATTTTAATTCGGGCAAACGAATTAATTTAGAATTAATTTGCAAGCGACTTTTATAATAATTTTGCTAGGCATTATTATTTATTAAATTGGATTTATTGCGTCGCAACTGAAAATTTGTTTATTCGGAAGTAAATGAACCCGGGCCCGAGAGAAGTTGCGTGTTGAGTTAGCCGACTTAAATTTCGAATTTAAAAGTGGTGGGACCCACTTCACTTACATCAACATGTTAGACATGTGATGGATGTGGTTAGGCTTATTTCATGGATTTCATTTATTGAAAGAAAGCTTGGCTTTACTTATAATACACTCAAACCAAATTCATCACTCAACCTTAATAGTTAAATCAAATCAACTTTGGAAGTAAGACATGGGTTACTATTCCCAGCAACCAAAAACTTTCTCTTCTCTCCTTTTCTCTCATGGTCGAGAGTTTCAAGCTTCCTAGGGAAGAATTTTATTTCTCAAAATTGATCAAAGCTAGCACTTTTGGAGTTGATCAAAGTGATAGGGAGACTCACCCAAGTGTTGGAAACACTAAAAGAGGGCTTGGAGCTTCCATCTACAAGAAAACGTTTTTGAAACTTCTCATCCAAATCAATGTAAGTATTCCGCAACTTTCTTGATTAATTCACACAATAAATCACGCTTAGAGATCCCGTGGCATGTCTAGGACACTAACAATTATATCACAGCGAGATCTAAGCATGATTTGATTATAGGGTTCTTTATGTTTGGAGCTTGATTTTTCCTAAATTGATTGTTTGGTTGTGTTTATATGATGTTGAATTGGATTTGTGCATCATTAGATTGTGTAAAATTGATTAAATTAATTTTCCCTAAAATCTATACCTTGGCCGAATGTAACCCTATATGTGCTCAAGGTGATTTTTTGAAATTTGATATATTGGATGTGTTGTTGGCATGATATGTATGATACATGTTGATTTAATTGGATTGAAATCAAATTGCATGACAAATTCCTTTCCAATGCCGTGAGCCTAGCATGTTGGAATGGATTGATTGTGCTTTAATTTATGCTGGTCATAAATTAAAATATTAGGCATGATTAATTGGATTAAATTGATGTTTTGGAAACATTAGGTTAATTAATTAATTATGGTAATTGCACTTTAATTGAATTAATATGTAATTTGGAATGATGTATTAATTTAATTTATTGTATTTGGGCTTAATGGGCTTGGTTAGGCCGAGTTTGGTTTTGGACAATTGGATTGGATCCAATTGGGCCTAAAATCATTTCCATAAAGTCCAAAGTATGACATTGGGTCTTTAATAATTTAATCGGGCCTAATGGGCCTAAATTGATTTTATGGCATATGGTGATTCCTAACTTGGGCCTTAGCATTTTGGGTTTGATCCATAATGGCCAAAGCCCATGCCTAAAGAATCTATTGAAAGCCCATTGGACTTTAATTGAATAGTATTGGATACTAATTGGGCCTTTGAGACCCAATAGGATTGGATTTGGAATCCAAGTCCTTAAAGGCACTATTGAAAGTGTAATTATTTAATTTGGAATTAAACATGAATTATTATTGGATACAATTTAAATTGGATTTAAAATTATAGTTCGATATAATTCAAGAATACTTACTTTGAGTATTTATTCTTAAACGAGTTTGACTCGCGCAAATCAAATCGTTGTTTGAACATTGGATGGTCATTAATCAAAGATTAATTAATTGGATTAGATTGATTGATAGCATGCTTTGTTTGGATACTTGGATGTATTATATGAATAATGTATATAAGATGGATATTAGAAGGGTGAGGGCAATTTTGGAAATTGTTGTAAGTATGGTACTTATTTATTAAATTGGACCTGCGTGTCCAGCCTATTATCTCTATTCTCTTTGTATTTCTCTTCTCACCAAATCCCCTCAATGTAAATGAGGTTTCTTATTAGTGTTATGTAATTGGGTAGAATTTAGTGCTAGCGGGAGAGAAGAAATGAAGAGATTTGTTCTAAGAACAAATTGTATTGTATATCCATCCGCATATCATTATTATTTATTTCGCGCCTTATTATGCTTTTAGAATGCATTCTTAAGGGTGTATGATGAGACCTAATCAAAGATAATACATTGGTTGCCAATTTACGTGAAAAACCCTCATTCAATATTAAGCGTTTTTTCCTTCCATTGAGTGGTTCTCTCTCAAGATCCAAGATTGGCATTGGTTTGTCGGCCAAAGTCAAGACCTTTGTCCATCGCGGATGTGTTTGAACCACATAAGCTTTGTTACATATCGCGAGTCTTGGGCCATTGTGACTTGTTGGCCAAAGTAAAGGTCACTTCTTGTTCATCGACCTCGATTACGAAGCTTTCCCACTGTCAATGGTCGCGCTTAACTAGAATCATTAAGCTTGTTGAGCCAAAGCCAAGGCTTAGTCGATTTAGAGGAAAAAGGTTAAGAAATATATTGGATATATTTACATAGGTTGGATATATGTTTCGGACTTGGAGGTCCACCTACTGGATCTAGGAATTGGATGAGATCCAATTGATCTTGGAGATCTACCTAGTTAAGTTTCATACAGGTTGTTGGCCAAAGTCAAGGTTGTGTGTTATTTAACTGGATCCTAGCCCACTAGGAAAATGGGTTTCCCGAGTACTCCACAGAGGGTTAGAGGCTCACCGAAAAATAGTGGGAGACAAGTATTAAATTTGCAATTTCGTTTAGATACTTGCCAATACGCGCTCATTTATTTTTCGTCATTAAATTTATATATATTAGTTTGACTAATATTCAATTATTGTTTTAATTGAACAGTTGGACTATATTCAAACTGTTTCATTTGTAGTTTGTTATATAGTTAGACTATAGTAATCAATACATTTGAATTTAACCAATCATTTATAGTCGGTTATATAGTTAGACTATAGTAATCCTCACATTTGATTGTACCTGAAATCGTTGATTGGATAGTTGAACTATAGCAATCAAAATGACCTGAAAGATTAGCGTCAAAGGACATAATCCTGGGTGAGAATGTCTTTAACGGCTTTAATTTTCCAGATTGGGAAAAGAATCTCAGGATAGTCATGGGAGCTGAGAAGTTACTCTATTTGACAGAGAAACCTCTCGGGTCTGAGCCCGGAGTTGAGCAAATAGTAGAGCATGAGCTTTGGAAGACTCATCGTGATGATAACTTTAGTGCTCAATCTGTTATACTTGTTGCAATGACTCTTTAATTTCGTCGTCAGAACTAAGGATTAGATCCTTATACCATGATGTTGAAATTAAAGGATCTTCATAGATCAATTCTTAGATCTTAGAAGTACAAATTGTAAAAGAAGCTCTTTCCCTCGCTTATGTCGGAAGGTACATCTGTCGAGCACTAGGTGTCGCAGATGATTGCTAACATCGAACAGCTAGGTAAGCTGGACATTACCTACGAGGCCGAGACTTCCATAGTTTTCATCTTATAGTCTATGCCCGAATGCTGGGCGGGTTCGTCATAAACTTCAACATGATGAACCAAGAGAAAATTCTTGGAGAGTTAATGGCTATACTCAAGGAGGAAGAGCCAAAGCTTCTAAAAGGGCAAGAAGCGCAAGGCGCATTTTACTTCGACATCCTAGAAGGCCAAGGCTTGGCCGAAGGCTTATGTGGGTATGAAGCAAAAGGGCAAGGCTAAATCGTCCTAGTCTTCTGGGAAGACAAATGACACATCCCAACACGTCTGCCTAAACTGTGGCAAACAGGGTCACTAAAAGCGTGACTGTCGTATGGACAAGGCAGACATTAGGAAGTGAAGTGGGAAAACGATCTGGCTTCAGGTATGTTTGTTATAAACATGTTCACTACTAGTTTTAAAATTGGATTTTTGATATTGGATGTGGTTCGTGAATATATGTGTTGATATGCAGAATCTGCTGATTAGTAGGAGACTGGTGTAGGCGTTTCATTTTTGCATGTGAATCCCTATGATGAGTCTCATTTGGAGGCACTACCTTTTAAGTCGCAGAAGCCGCGGGAAACAGACGTCGGAAGGGAAAAGATGGAAATCAGTACTTTGTCGAATTTGACTCACTTGTTTAGCGTCAAGCTCACTGGTGGACATCCGTTTTAAAGCACCTTTAGCATAACAAAACCCACAAACCTTTTAACCTTGGCCCAAACCTGCAAACCTTTTAACCTTGGCCCAAACCCACTCACCAAACCAACATAACACATAACCCACCAAGGCAAGCCCACACCCACCACCACCAAGCCCACACGCCCAAGGCCCTCAAAATACAACCCAATTGAATTAAATATTAATTAAATAATATACCAAACTAAATAAAATATTAAAACATATACCAAATTAAATTAAATATTAATTAAGTCATATACCAAATATAAAAGAAACATGAAATATAATCATACCAAGTTAAAATCCATCAATCAAATTTTATTCCTAATTAAAAATATATTATTCCTAACTTAAAATATTGTATGCCTAATCAACACAAACTAAATATACTAACTTCCTAATCAACCTAAATTTGTCCCCCCTCAATCTTGTATTTACCTTACTTGAAACCAAATCACATCTCCTTTTTAATGAGAAGATCTATTCCTTGTCAAGCAAGGACTCACCTATTCCCTTTGTCTATAAAAGCAAGCCAAAACCAAAGCCATCTTGTCCGGAAGCTCTCTCTATTCACGCACACAACAAGACGAAAACACAAAATTTCTCTCCTTCTCCACCATCCAAAAAAAACCGAAAGTCACAACCCTTAAACACCCTTACATTAACCGAATATCACAGCCCCATAAACCCCCACACATCACCGAAAATCTCCCCCATACAGCAGCCCTATTTACCGAAAATATACCCCAAACAGTGAGCATAAAACGCCCCAAACAGCAGCCATAAAATGCCCCAAACAGCAGCCCCTAAGTCCTCAAAACACTGAGTAAAAAACGCCCCAAACAGCAGCAGCCCCTTAACCGACCAAAACAGCAGCCCTACACCCCTAAAACAGCCCCTAAATCACCTAAACCAGTAACAAAAAAATTCACTTTCAATCCTTAAAATAATCACACAAAAAACTGCACTTAAAGCCTTTAAAATCACCCAAAACAGTAGCCTAAAACACCAAAAAATAGTGAACAAAATACGGCAGCGAAACGACAGCAAAACAGCAGAAAAACGGAGTCAAAATAGTAGCTTGAGCAGCGGAACAATGAGGTAAAACACAAACCAGTGAACCAGAAAAGTTGAGGAGCTTTAGCCCTTCCGATCTCCATGAAACGCAAGTCCGAAAGTCGACAAAAAAAGTTAGACCTGAGGGTATTTTTCACATCCGTTTTCAGTTGTATTTTTACTGTTTATTGAGTTTCGTTTGCATGATTATTATGGAATGATGCATGTTGTGGCCTTTGAATAGATAAAAATGCATGTATTATAAAATGATGTATGTTGTGGCCCTTGAATAAAATAAAAAGTGTGTCACCTCTTGTGGTATATAGGATGGAAACCCGACATAAATTTCATAGCCGATTCCGAATGGACGGTAGTATGATCTGTACTCGGGATACAACTCCACGCACCACTTAAGTAAACGACGTATATTCATTTTATGTTGTTTTGATTTGTTCATTATTCGCTATTGATTTCTGCATGTTATTTGTTTATGTAATGATGTGATCGAGCGCATGGGCTTAGTGAGTTGGATTAAATGTCCCCTATTTTGAGGGGTTCAAATCCTTTACCATGATGCTTTGCCGCGCCGATTGACGTATATTCGGTTGAATGTAAGACGTGTTAAATCGGATATACGAAGCCAATATTATTGTCTTTATTTTTATATGCATGATGTGATCGAGCACATTGGCTTAGTAAGTTGGATTAAAGGTCCCCTATTTTGAGGGGTTAAAATCCTTTACCACGATGTTTTGCCGCGCCGGTTGATGTATATTCGGTTGAATGTAAGATGTGTTCAATTGGGTATACGAAGTCCGATATTATTTATGTTATTTTTTATGTGCATGATGTGATTGAGCACATGGGCTTAGTAAGTTGGATTAAAGGTCCCTTATTTTGAGGGGTTAAAACCCTTTACCACGATGCTTCGCCGCACCGATTGATGTATATTCGTTTGAATGTAAGATATGTTCAATCGGGTATACGAAGTCCGATATTATTGTCTTTATTTTTATATGGACTATGTGATCGAGCGCATTGGTTTAGTAAGTTGGATTAAAGGTCCTCTGTTTTGAGGGATTAAAACCTTTTACCACGATGCTTTGCCGTGCCGGTCGATGAATATTCGGTTGAATGTAAGATGTTTTCAATCGGGTATACGAAGTTCGATATCATTGTCTTTGCTTTTTATATATGTATTGTGTTGATTGCGCATGGGCTTAGTAAGTGCGATTAAAGGTCCTCTATTTTGAGAGGTTAAAATCCTTTACCATGATTCTTAGCCGTGCTTTTAGCCCATTATTATTTATTAGATGTCATCTATTCATTCGTTCATGTATGTGTCATGTTGTTTAATGCATTTTGGAGGTCGTTGTTGTAACCCCGTTCGAACGCATTTCAGAACGCCACACGAACGCATGTTTTCTGTCTGGTCCCGTTCGAACGCGTTATCAAACGCTATACAAACGTGAACCTTCTGTTTACCGTTCGAACGCGTATACGAACGCCGCACGAACGCCCACGGTAAACAGGTCCTCCTGCATCACATCACGACATGTCTATCTAAGCATATAGTTATCTCTTTTTACCTTATGCATTTGTATTACCTCTTTAGTTATCTATTTCTATTATGCGCTTAAGTGTCTTTCCTTAATATGCATGCTTGTATGAATGTTATGTGTTTGCGCTTCTGTGCCTACCAATGTGAGATTGTATGTCTTCCGTATGTCAATTTATCTTTATGCATGAATTCGGATATAGATTATATACATATAGGTTGTATGCAAACATGAAAAATATGTTATATGTAAACTTAGATATGAGCTTTGTACCTATGCATGCAAACTTATGAGTAAATTATCCTTGGAAATATGTTGCTGAGGCTTGGTAAGATTATTGCACAAATCATTTTATTACAAGTGGCATAAGTAAATGACCATTCCGAACCCAACGGTTTGAGGTATTCCCTTGCGAGGGGTGAGTGCGGCCTTAAAACTTTGTCCCGATTCACACCGGGTGGCGACTCTATTATTCTCTGGTTTAGTCCCCCGTGGGCTACTCCGTACTCCCAACCGGGCCGCAAGCCCGGAACAGCATGCGTCGCCCGGTTTCTGTGTCCCACAGTCTGACGACTCCACTGGGGATAGAGAATCGGCCCCGAAATAATGTCTTGTAATATTATGATTTGTGCTTTAATTAAGTGTGTCTACTGTGAGTTAAAAGAGGTTTAATCAAAGGCATATTGTTTAAGCTGGGTAATGGTTTGGTGTCTTCCTTCACTCACTACCTTTCTGGAAGGAAAAGCTGTGAAGGCACCTAGATAATCATCTACGTGTAGCCTATTGTGACAGACTAATCTGGAGGACTTGTTGCTTATTCCTGTCACCAAGCGATAAGAGCCTAAGAGGCTTGGGTACTTAAGAGAGCCTCGCTCCACCCTCCCTCTGGGGAATCTGCAACAAGAAATCCATTTGACAGTTAGTCACACACCATAACTCGTTGGCACGTACTGTAAGGTATAAAAAAGGTTCGCTCACTTGGTCGCTCGAACCCTTGAGTGGGGAGACCTAGTTGTGGGTAATCCTTCGCCAGCGAGAGTCTTTGTCTACACTCCCGCAAACCCACACGTAGACCGGAATTGTATGGCCTATAGCAACTATTTCCTTATGCTTGTGGACCATCCTCATTTGGATGCAGTTGGGCTTCTTGTCAGAAATGCGAACTTGTTGGGCCATTTAAACTGGGACGAGTTCGTATCCTATGACTATTGGGCCAAAAGCTTCTGAAATGTTGATGGGAAACTCTGTAGAAATTATTTCTGTATGCTTGTGTTTGGGAACATTGTCGTTTGGATCCATTTGGACCTTTTGTCATGAGGTATGGGCTTGTTGGGCCATTTAAACTGGGACAAGAACGTATCTGACGATGATTGGGCCAAAAGATTCCAAAACGCCAATGGGCCATTATATGTTTGTGTTTAGGAACATTATCATTTGAATACGGTTGGACTTCTTGCCATAAGAAGTGAACTTGTTGGGCCATTTAAACTGGGACGATTTCACTCCTATGACAGTTGGCCCAAAAGCTTCTAATGATGATGGGCCAATTTGTGTGAAAAGTTAATAAGTTGATATATTCCTTGTATCGCATGCATCTCATTCATCTCATGCATACATATATCTTGTTAACACTCTCTATGTCTCAAAAAGACATCATAGATTCTTGTTGGGTTAGGACAGGGGAAGACTCACTAAAAGACCGGTAACAGATATGAGTACATCCAATAACGAGGTATCCCGGATAGATCAGTTGGAAAATGGTCTCGCCAAAATTACTGAACAGTTGCAAGCATTGACTACTGCTTGTGGCTGGTATGGCTGTACCCCGTTCTGGGGGTGGTTCTGAGAATGTGAGGCGCGAGGAGCCTCCGAATGGGTTGGGGATGATATCCCCGCTTTTGATAACGACATGGCAGAGTATGCAACAGGCAGAGTGATTAGGTCTCAGGCAGAATTTCAGAAGCTTGGGGATCAGGTTGAAACAGTTTCCCGCAAAATGAAGGGTAAACATGAAGAGTTGTTAGATTATGAGGCAATGACCTTCGAAGAACAATTGCCTGCTCAGTTCAAGATGCCGGATATGGCTAAGTTAAATGGGAATGGGGATCCGAGGGTTCATCTCCGTCAGTATGTATCAATTATGAGTTTCGTGGGTTTGACAAAGCGACAGGTGCAGAAGATGTTTGGAATGCACTCGAGGGGGCACCAGTGGTATGGTATCACAGCCTTGAGAAAAGTAAGGGAAGATTGGAGGGAATTGGCTGATGCATTCCTGAAACAGTATGTCACGGACTTGGAGATAGATCTGTCACTCCGTGATCTGGAGAACACCAGGCAGAAACCGAAAGAGAGTTTCAAGGAGTATGTGGACCGCTGGAGAAGCCAGCTCTTAAAAATACAGACCAGGCCCTCAGAGAATGACCAGATAAAAATGATCATTAAGGGCACCAAGCCCTCCATCTATAGGAAGCTAAGGAGGATGACATCCATGATTACTGATTTTCAACAGTTGAGGGAAACTGTCATGGATATTGAGGAAGAAGAGGCCGAGAATAGAAAATTCTATGGCCTGAACAGGAGGCCCATTGGGGGGACATCGGGAACAAAGCCCGTTTCTGCTGAGATTGCTGCTATCCGGAACCGGAGATTCTCCAACTTGGGTAGACCCTTGTCCAAGGTATTGGAGAAATTAAAGAGACAAAGACTTCTGAAACCCCTAGAAACCAAACCACTCCCAAAACCTCCACCACCATATCTCAACCTAAACCATATTTCCAATTCCACCAACAGAAAGGCCACGATACCGACAATG
>SKCR01052028.1:0-30757 GCA_019454045.1 Zanthoxylum bungeanum | reverse complement strand
ATCTAGAACTTATTCTAAAATAACAGCAACCAAGAGTCAAGTCAGATAACATATCAAAATATGTGTGCAGTAAATAAAAGTTTAATTCTATATAAACAATAGAATAAGGAAACAAACAAGCGGCAATTTCCATAATAACATACACTGCCTAAGTTATGGAATATTTTAAACTTAGCAGTGCCTCCCATTATTTTTACGTAATGCCGTAATCCCAACGGAAGATGAGAATTCAATAATTAAATCAAATTCCATAATGGGAAGAGGACCCCATGAATATATTTCGACTCCAGCAGAGGCACGGTCTCGCCGACGTATATTCACAGGTAGACAACTAATTGTCAATCACTCACTAGTGACTCCAAGGTTCCGGTCCTGGTCGTTTCTCGTTGTCGCTGCGAAGGCAGGCCCGCAAGGAGACGTACCAAGGTTAAACTTGTCAATGATAACTCAAGTTACTTGCGTAACCCTGATAGCTAGGGCACGTTCAGGATTCCGCTTTCGCTTGAATTTATCTAGTATCTAATATACATTCGGCATAAATAAATTTCTATCAGCTACCCCTCACAGCAGAGGCACGCACGGTCTCGGATGTAGTCAACGAAAAATATTTATAAACCGTATTGACAAGACGGACCAAGAAACAAGTATTCCAAATACTAGTTACTATAAACCTTATTAAGCGGGGATATTCCATTAAGTGTCATACACCCTAAATCTAATCAAATTAGATTATAACATGCATGTATAAAGTCAAGAAAACATGATTAAACATTGAATAAAATAAGCTAATCATTTATGGATGCTAGAATCAGACTTGCTCTGATACCATTTTGTGGGGTTTTTAGGGGGTGAATCCGGTAACGCAGCGGAAGCGGCGAAGATCGTATCTTCCGATTTCAAAACTTTTTCTCGAATTAATTAAATAAAAATATTTATTAACATTCCAATAATCAAATTATGAAATAACATTCAAATGAATCATATTCAAGTGAATTTACCGAATGCCCTTACATTGGTATTTTGTCCATTTAGTCCGAAATTGATCTAATCAATTTTGAATGATTCTAAATCATTTCTAAGATGAACTTAGCATGTTCAAAACATCAAAACACCAAGGGCAACACAAATCCCCATTTTTGCAAGTTTGGCCGAATGCACCCATTGGTGCATTTTGTTTGTGCACTTTGTCATTTCATGCATCAAAACATCAAGATGTAATCCAATGAACATGAAACTTTATATGCATCATATACACATCCAAATGCACAAGATATATGAAAATCCCCAAATTTGGAAGTGGTCTTAAACCCTAATTTTTCAATTTCATCAAATGGGACAAATTAGACCAAATTGGTTAAATCACACTTAATCACTTCTTTCTCTTCTTCTTTCTTCTTCCATCCAATCAAAGTCTCAACACAATGAAACAACTCAAGATCAAATCTAGGTCATCTAAGAGTGGGTCAACAACTCTAGATTAGCAACATGGTTTCCAAAACCTTAAAGAAAGCTATAACTACAATAGTCCACAACTTCCTTCATCATACATGCTCAACACTTCCATCAAAACTTCCATCAACAAAAACACAAGGAATAAGAAAGAAATAACCTAAGAACATCATATGTTAAAGCCTAGATCCTAAGGAACATTTTCCTTTCTAATAGCAAGTTGAAAAAACTCACTAAAATCCAAGCTTTCTTGATTTCTTCTTTCTTTCTTTCTCACAAGCTTCCTTTGCTTCCATTAATGGAGTTTTCTTTGAAATGTATTAGGTTATCAAATGAAAATGAAATGAAAACAATATATACTTGTTTTACTTTAGCCTTGGCCGAATTGGCTAAGCCAAATACAAGAAAAATAATTTCAATTTCATTTCACTTTACATTAGTCAACTTGCATAAATATCTTAATACACTTTATTAGATATTTAATTAAGTCAACAAATGCAACTAAGATAAATATAACTCTTATATATTAAGTGTATTGGCCGAAATTAATGAAAATAAAAGAAAAATATTTTAATTTTCAAACAATTTTGAACAAATATCTTAAGAAGTCAAAATCAATTTGACAACCTTTTCCTTTAATGTAAAGTCAAACATTTACACTTACAATCATTCCTAACTTTATCATTTGGTGATATATTTATATTTTAATTATATTAATCATTAACACATTAAATAATTAAATAATTAATTAAATACAAATATATCAAATATATGTATTATATTTACTTTAAATATCTCAAATACATATTGATGATATATGTCAAATACCTTTATTGACTATTTATTATGTGTATTTAATAATATCATATATTAAAAACAAACACACATTAATTAGGAAATGACGGTTCGGCCCGTTCGCATATATTTTTCGTTTAACGATTAAACGATTTATAAATAATCATCATTATTCATAATGTTGCTCTAGTGCTCTACGAGTATGTTTCATTATTGAGACTCTCTAGATTCAGATATATCCGTCACGAAATCCAATTTCACGTCCATAATCTATCCACCCGTAGATTATGACGATCACAGATAAACAAGCTGAATCATAAGGTCGAGGTCATTGCATACGTATAATCCCTCCGTCACAGGTATCAATAATCCCAGAGATATAGATGTAAACGTCAAATCTCTATAGGTATTATCTCGTCGACGTATCTATTAGCAATCTCTAAATAACACTCGGAACTTACTTCCGATGTATACTGTGGCCACAGATTTAACAGACTGCTAATAATATATGGACTACCTATGCTCTGTACACAGAACTGACGGATCCTATCTTGACACACACAGGATATCCTGAGGATCGATCCACACCCACGAACAGGCGGAGGTCTGATCTAAATAGATCGGTGACGTGACTGCCATCTAAGTGTGGAGGATGTCTCATACATCCACAGTGGTGTCTCAAGTCGAAGGACCTATGCTACTCAACCCGAGAAGATTCTTATTGACGTTGGCGTACCATCCATTAAGAATCTTCGGTGAGCCGTTCAGTGTTTATCCACTATAAACACCTACACGTCTATACGAGTCTCCATAGACTCATGGTTCATTGGGATAACCATCGGACCTAGTCACGATATACGACATGTACTGGTCTCAACGGATTTGACTAACCGACCCGTGTTAGCAAATCTTGACCAGGAACTATATTGATAATATACATATAGCAGTGACACTTCCCAATGTCAATTACAAACTAACTTTGTAACTGTGTACTGCATTATATATTATCGGGCCTTTGTCTAATATATACATATCACTAAACCACATTTAGTTTCAATCTAATCGTAATCAGATCGAATACATATATATAAGAACAAGAGGTGCAACCATAAATAAGTAATATTATGGAATAAGGGGATTTTCGTATTCATGAATCAGACATAAATACGGTCCGAATTGGCTCTCTGAGCACCAACCCCAACAGGACTGTTAGTGGACATGTGCTTAAGATGATTTGCCACATTGAAAATTGGCCAACCTAACGTCGGGTTCATCATGGATCATGAGATATGTCACGATCTAATTCTTCAGTCCTTACCAAAAGAATTCTCTAACTTTATTAGGCAGTTTCATCTGTCTGATAAGAAGCTACTTTAGTAGAATTGCACAATCTGATAAAGCAAGCAGAGAAGGACTTGAAACCAGAGCTTAAAACCTCTGTCATGCTTACGGTACGGACCCACCTGAAGCCACGAGGCCCAAAGAAAAATAAGGGCAATGCCAAGGCTCATAATCACCTAAAGCCTAATGGCAAGGTGGAGAAGTAAAAGAGAAATGGGAAATGTTTCTTTTATGGAAAGAATGGTCATTGGAAGAAAGACTGCAGATCTTTGAAAGCCAAGGAAGCTAGGGAAGCATAAGAGGCCAAGAAGCCCAATGCTTCAGGTATGTTATATATGATTGAACTATATTCTCAAAACTCTGAACCTTCTACTTGGGTGCTTGACACCGATTGTGGGACTCACTTGTATAACAATATGCAGGGCCTGAGAAACAGTAGGAGACTCCGTCATGGGGAGGTTGACTTACGCATGGGTAATGGAGCAAAACTGGCTGCATTATGCGTGGAGACTTATTCATTAGTTTTGCCGAATGGTTTAGTTTTAGACTTAGAAGATTGTGTTTATGTACCTTCTCTAGTAAAGAACATCATTTCAATTTCTTCTTTATGTAATAAAGGCTTTTCATGCCTAATAAGTTGTAATGAATGTTCTATTTATTTCAATGAAATAAAATATGGAGATGGTATTTTGAATAATGGTATCTATGTCTTACAAACTAACAAAGAAAGTTCAACCTCTAATATATACAACGTTAACTTGAATAATCTCAATGAATCACTTCTATGGCACAGTCGCTTAGGTCATATCAATGAAACAAGATTAACTAAGCTACGTAAGGATGGGTATTTCAAACCCTTCAAATATAAACCTTATGGAACTTGTGAGTCTTGTTTATAGGTAAAATGACCAAATTATCCTTCAAAGGTAAAGGACAACGTGCAGCGGAGACATTAGAACTCATACACTCTGATGTATGCGGACCAATGTCAGTCACCAATAGAGGTGGATTCTCCTACTTTATTACCTTTATCGATGATCATTCACGATATGGGTATGTGTACCTTATGCGGTACAAATCTGAAGCCTTTGAGAAATTCAAAGACTTCAAGGCTGAAGTAGAAAACCAGCTTAATAAAAGTATTAAGTCACTAAGGTCTGACCGAGGTGGTTAATACTTAAGCAACGAATTTCAATATTACTTGAGAGAAAATGGCATTGTTTCCCAGTGGACCCCTCCGGGAACTCCACAACATAATGGGGTCTCCGAAAGGAGAAATCAGAGATTATTAGATATGGTCCGATCAATGTTGCCAGACAGGGATCTACCTCTTTCATTTTGGGATCTTGCTTAGAAACTGCAACACTACTACTAAACCAAGTTCCTTCCAAGACTGTTAGTCAAACACCATATGAGTTATGGTCTGGAAACGTCCTACTCTTAGTTATCTAAGATTTTGGGGATGTGACTCATATGTCAAGCTCATACAAACAAACAAATTGGATGATGGGGCAGTTAAATGTAAGCTTGTAGGATATGCCTTGAACTCAAGAGCATACGTGTTCTACGTCCCAAATGAACAAAGAACATTTGTCTCACGAAATGCTAAATTTCTAGAGAATGAATTCATTCTCAAGAAATATAGTGGGAGTAGACTTGACCTCGATGAGGTACGAGAAAAAAAACTAACATAGAACTAAACCCCAGGCCCCTCAAAAGGGCAGCGACGGAACAACCACAAGGTTATGAACTCAGAAGGTCTGGTAGGGAAAGACATGAGCCTGAAATATATGGTTTCCATATTGATGAGGAACATAATCAGGTCATTGATAATGATGATCCCACCAGTTATGATGAAGTAATGCATGACATTGATTCAGTCAAGTGGCTTGAGGCCATGAAATCTGAAATAGACTATATGTATCAGAATCAAGTCTGGGACTTGGTAGATGCACCTGAAGGGATAAAACCCATAGGCTGGAAGTGGATTTACAAGCTTAAAACTGATGTAAAAGGCAACATCCAAACCTATAAGGCTAGGTTGGTGGCGAAAGGTTATAGACAAATCCAAGGAATTGACTATGACGAAACCTTCTCGCATGTTGCAATGATAAAGTCCATTCGAATTTTACTGGCACTAGCTGCACACTTTGATTATGAGATTTGGCAGATGGATGTCAAAACAGATTTCCTTAATGGGAACCTCGTAGAGGATGTCTATATGACATTACCTGAGGGGTTTTCATCTAAGGATGATCATAATAAAGTATGCAAGCTTAAACGATCCATTTATGGACTCAAGCAAGCCTCAAGAAGTTGGAATATACGATTTGATGAGACAATCAAAGAATTTGACTTCATCAAAAATGTAGACGAGCCTTGTGTTTACAGGAAAGGTTGTGGGAGTGCTGTTGTATTTCATGTATTATATGTTGATGACATATTAATCATCGGGAATGATATTCCCATGATGCAAGCCACCAAGCAATGGTTATCTCAGAATTTCTCCATGAAAGATTTGGGAGAAGCAGCCTACATCCTCGGCATTAAGACCTATTGTAATAGATCTAAGAGGTTTTTAGGACTTTTTCAATCTACGTACATAGATAAAGTTTTGAAAAAGTTCAAAATGGAAGATTCCAAAAGAGGTAATGTAGGACACAAAAATTGACGACGCATGCTGTTATAGGCTCGCGGCCTAGTTGGGAGTACGGAGTAGCCCGCGGGGGACTAAACCGGAGAATAATGGAGTCGCCACCTGGTGTGAATCGGGACAAAGATTTAAGGCCGCACTCACCCCTCGCAAGGGAAGTCCTCAAACCATTGGGTTCAGAATGGTCCCTTACTTATGCCACTTGTAATGATGTGATTTGTGCAATAATTTAATCGAATCTAGCAACATACATTCCCAAGGGTATTCTATTTCTAAGTTCACATGCACAAGTACAAGGCTCATATCTAAGTTTGCATATAACCTATGTCCGAATTTGCATACAACCTATTTGCATATAACCTATGTCCACATTTGCATGCATAAAGGTAAATTGAAATACGACAAGCATGCTACTTCATAAGCACATTACATTCATGGATACGGAAACGCAAGCAAGCAATAACAATACAAGCATACATGAAATTGAATTAGAATAATGGCAAGCGCATAAATTCACAAACACATTGCATTGATAATCATGGAAGCGCAAACAAGCAAGAATTATACAAACATGCATATTAAAGAGAGGCAATTAAGCGCATAATGTAAAGAGATAGCTAAAGAGGCAATTAAATGCATAATGTAAAAAGATAACTAGAGAGGAAGTCATACGTTAAAAATAAACATGCCATGGTACGATGCAAAAGAAGATAGACAATACAAAAGCAAATAATGAGATAAAAGGGTGCGGCAAAACGTCGTGGCCATGGTAGCCCTTAGGCTTTTAATCCCTCGAAATGGAGAGCCTTTAATCCAACTTGATAAGCCCATGCGCGATGCAATATGATGCATGATTATGCAAGAAGATGACATACAAAAAGCAAATAATGAAATAAAAGGCGCGGCAAAACGTCGTGGCAAAGGTAGCCCTTAGGCTTTTAATCCCTCGAAATGGAGGACCTTTAATCCAACATGATAAGCCCATGCACATTACATCATCATTACATAAATAAATAACTAACATACACAAAGTAAATGGCCTAATAAATAAACGTCGTGGCGAAGTTCGTGGTAAAGGTAGCCTTTTAGGCTTTTCTTCCCCTAAATGGAGAACATTTAGACCAACATAATAAGCCCATGCGCTTTACATTACAATACATTCAAATAAATAAGACAAGGATATGAGATTTCGTATGTCCGATTAAACATATCTCATATTCAATCAAACATACTTCCTCCGGCGCGGCAAAGTACTGTCATAAAGGTAGTCTTTTAGACTTTTGCTTCTCTCAAATAGAGGACCTTTAGACCAACGTACTAAGCCCATGCGCAATATATCATCAACACTCAAGCAAATAACATACAGAAATTAAATGGCGGAATATAAAATGTGGATAATAAACAAATAAGATATAATAAAGCGAAATATATGTCGTTTGCTCAAGTGGTACGTGGAGTTGTCTCCCAAGTACAGACCGCACTACCGTCCATTCAGATTCGGCTATGGAATTTACATCTGGGTTTCCATCCTATATACCACAAGAGACGACATATTTTCCCATCCATTCAAAGCCATAACATGCATAAACAAACGACTCTCATGTGAAATAAAAAAATAAAACAATTAAAAGATGAATAAAAATAAATAAGGAGAAGTGCCCTCAGCTCAAACCTTTTTTTTCGACTCTCGGAAACGCGTTACAAGGCCGTCGGAAGGGCTAACACTCCGCAACTTTTCTTGTTCACTGGTCCACGTCTTTCCTCGCTGTTTTGCTGCTCAAGCTACTATTTTCACTCCGTTTTGCTGCTGTTTTAGGCTACTATTTTGGGCAGTTTTAGGCTACTATTTTTGTGGTTAAAGGGCTGCTGTTTAATGGTTTAAAGGTACAGTTTTTTTTTTTACTGTTTTAGGGGTTTAAAGTGCAATTTTTTAGTTACTATTTTAGGTGATTTAGGGACTGTTTGGAGGTGATTTTTGGTGGTTATAATACAGTTTATTCGGTGGTGTTAGGGCAGATTTTAAGGACAATTTCGGTGATGCAGGGACTGTTTTGGGGGTGCAAATTTTCGGTGATACAAGGGCTATTTGGGGTGCAGATTTCGGTGAGGTTATGGGCTGTATGGGGCTGCTGTTTTGGTGGATGTAGGAGCAGTATGGGGCTGCTTGGTTTTTTGAAGGGGTTGGTTGATAGTACATGTAGTTAAGGGTGTTGAAGGTGGCCAGGCGTGGAGTATGAAGGTGGCGTTGAATGGCAAAGATAGGGTTGCTACGTGGGCTGTGTTTTTGTGTGCGTTGGCTGTGGCTTAGTTGTGGGCGTGTTGAGTTGGTGAGGGCAGGTGGCGTGAGAGCAAGGGGCTTATGCGTAGGGGTATTGGCTTGTTGAAGTAGTGATGAAGTTAGGGGCGTGATGGGTCTTGTGAGCTATGTGCGTGAAGGAGCAAGTTTGGTGAAGGCAAAGGGGCTTGCTTTTGACGTGTGGTTAATGGACTGTGTGTATACGTGAATGGCTAGGAGGTGTGAAGGGTTGGAATTGGGTTTCTTTTATAGACAAAGGCTAGGGTGAATCCTTGTTGGAGAAGGAATGAGAGATCATGCAATAAAGGTGAGATATTTTCTTAGTGTCATGCAAGGAAAGCAAAAGAATGATTGGAGACAAGATTTGGCTTAATTAGGAAGTTAATATATTTGATTTATGTTAATTAAGCATGATATTTGTTTGATTATGAAGGTGGTAGATTTGATTTGTCTTGATTAGGTAGGCCATTATTTAGATTTTATTTATTTTATTTTTATTTTCCCATGTGTTAAATATGCATTTTAATATTTTTGGATGTCTTTTATGGGCTTGGGCATGTGTGGGCCTTGGTTGGGCGTGTGGCCTTTGGTTGGTGGGTTTGGTTTGCTTTGGTTGGTGGGTTTAGTGGTGTGTGGGCTTGCGGGGGGTTTTGGGCTAAAGGTAAGTGGTTTGTGGAGTTTCTTGGGCTAAATGTGCTTTAAAACGGAGGTCCAATAAGTGAGCCCGAAGCTAAACAAGCGAATAAAATCTTACAAAATATCGATTCCCTTCTGACTTTCGTTTCGCGCAACTTTCTTGATTTAAAAGGTAGTGCCTCCAAATGAGACTCATCACAGGGACTTACATGCAATAATGCAGTGCCTACAGTCTCCCCCACTTTGATGGGACTTGTGCAGTGTGTGATAAGAACAATCATATCAATGTTATGCAATGCATTTTTACTTACCTGGCTCGCCAGCTGCCACCTGACTTGCCTGCTGCTTCGAACTGAGTTGATCATGTGGTTCATTTTCGAACTGTGCTCCATTTTGGAGCGCCATTTCCGGCATCTGTTGTGTGTGCTCTATTTTGGAGCGCCATTTCTGGCATCTATCGTGTGTGCTCCATTTTGGAGCGCCATTTCCGGCATCTATCGTGTGTGCTCCATTTTGGAGCTCCATTTTCGGCATCTGTCGTGTGTGCTCCATTTTGGAGCACCATTTTTGGCATCAGTTGTGATAGTTGTCCCTTTTCAGACTGTGCTCCATTTTGGAGTGCCATTTTCGACGTCTGATGTGGTAGTGGTCTATTTCCGAACCGTGCTGTGTGAGAATGTGGCTCATTTTTGGCATCTGTTATCTGATGAGAGGTGGCTCATTTTTGAACCGTTACTTGATAAGATGGTCTTTACCACTACAATCCTGCGAACACAAAATAAAAATTGTATGTATGTGATATATATGCATGTATGCATGGATGCATGATGTTGATGTGGGCCTCACCCCCAAACCGATATCGATGTAGGCCTCGCCTCTAAACTGACACTGATGTGGGCCTCGCCCCCCAAACTGATACTGCTATGGGCCTCGCCCCTAAAATGATACGGATGTGGGCCTCGCCCCTAAACTGATACTGATGTGGGCCTCGACCATCGGGACTCATCCCCAAACTGATACTGATGTGGGCCTCGGCCCTGAGACTCTTCCCCAAACTGATGCTGATGCGGGCCTCGATCCCTAAACAGATACTGATATAGGCCTCGCCCCAGACTGATACTGATATGGGCCTCGCCCCAAACTGATACTGATGTGGACCTTGCCCTCAAACTGATACCGATGTGGGCCTGGCCCCCAGACTGATACTGATATGGGCCTCGCCCTAAACTGATACTGATGTGGGCTTCGCCCCCAGACTGATACTGATATGAGCCTCGCCCCAGACTGATACTAATGTGGGCCTCGCCCCAGACTGATACTGATATGGGCCTCGCCCCAAACTGATACTGATATGGGCATCGCCCCCAGACTGATACTGATATGGACCTCGCCCCAAACTGATACTGATGCGGGCCTCAAACCCAAACTGATACTGATATGGGCCTCGCCCCAAACTGATACTGATATGGGCCTCACCCCTAGACTGATACTGATATGGGCCTCGCCCCATGATTCATTCCTGAAAAATGCTGACACTGTACTGTTGCTGCTTCTGGTTGACTTGTATTTGATGCTTTCTCTTTTTCTGTGTTGAAACCTTTGAATACAAATAAAACAAAACAAAACAAAACAAAAGAATGCAAGTGCGTTAGGTGTATGAATGAGTTTCCTATTCCGTTGGGTTAGGTCTTCTGCTATTTCCTTTGATGACTATTCGGTCTCATCTTCCTCAGGAAAAGTACCGCTTCATTCTATCCACGTATGTTGGCTCGGTGAGCTCGGTTTCCTTCTAAGTCTAACAGCTTCACCGCTTTGTTTCCCAATTTCTGAATGGTTATCCTGTCTTTTCTGTTTGCTTCTTCCGATGATTCCCCGTGTTCTAAACATCGTTGAGTATCATAGTACCAGGGTTGAGTGCTTTTGTCAAACATACTCATGTTGCAGGTTGAAGGAAGAGACTTAGGCAAGTAAATGAAATGAACGTCTTTATTATCATTAAGATCAGGTTCGAACAAGTAGATAAAATCAATGTCTTTATTAAAATGAAGAATTACGATCAAATAAGCTAGGAAGAACAGTCTCATCATCCACAATATTGCCTTCTTCCTCGGCCTATATTTCTTTACCGTTGTCATCCCCTATCCTCATGAAAGAAACTGGGTGGTTGAGAGCTTGGAGGATGAAGATTTCGGGTAGGCCAGAGTTGATTATATAGGTGGGTGGTGGAACCAAGTGGTAATTTGGTAGGGGGTTCCGATGTGTGTTGGGTTGTTCTTTCTCAGGATCGGGTATTTTATGGGCATCAATGAGGTTTTTGGATTTCATGCCTAAGGCGGGTACAGTTGTAAGTTTCATGGCCTCTGATGGAAGTGATAATACAGGCTTAGGTCATGGTTGGGTGGTATAGGATCTGGAAGTGGTTTAGGCTCTAAGGGTTTTAGGAGTCCTTGTCCCTTCAACCTCTCAAGCACCTTAGATAAAGGCTTCCCCAGGTTAGAGAAATGTCGGTTCCTGATGGCAGCAACCTCGGCAGTAGCGGGCTTACTCTCAAAATGCCCCCAAAAGTTCTTCTATTCTGGCCATAAAACTTTATGTTCTCAGTTTCTTCCTCTTCAATGTCCATGACAGTTTCCCTCAACTGTCAGAAATCAGCAATCATCGAAGTCATCCTCCTCAGCTTACCATAAATAGAGGGCTTGGTGCCCTTGATGATCATTTTATCTGGTCCTTCTCCGAGGGCCGAGTCTGTATCTTCAGAAGCTGGCTTCTCCAGTGATCTACATACTCCTTGAAGTTCTCTTCCGGCTTCTGCTTGGTATTCTCCAAGTCGCGGAGCGATAAGTCAATCAACAAGTCTGTAACATACTGTTTCAGAAAGGCGTCTGCCAGTTCCCTCCAATCTTCCTTAACCTTTCTTTCAAGGCTATGATGATACAACACAACGGGTGCCCCCTCGAGCGACATTCCAAACATCTTATGAACTTGGCGCTGTGACAAGCCCACTGAACTCATAACTGAAACATATTGTCGAAGATGGTGTTGGACAAAATGACCCATAGCGTCACTATTTGCACAGATCATTGTGTTGTTGTAGCAAATTAACTATGTGACAAGGAAATTGCACTCTCATCATTTGTGATTAGATCACCATAGATATATAAATGAAGAGAGGTCCCTATGATTAGTTCCTGGATTGAGAATGATATGAGACAGTATCAGTCCCCGAAGGTTTAATCATTAAATATCCCTAGCCGGAGTATTATCGAGACTGGACATCGATAATGCGGAATAGGCTAGTATTGCACTTGTGTGCGTTGTGAGGGCACAACGGCATAGTTCTCATATATATAAGTATTGGATACTTATGCAAGTGCGATAGGAGGTCGTGTTTCACCGATGGTACGGGAAACAGCTTCGCTCTGGATAGACCCTTCGGAATCCCATTGGTATTATGACTATGTGTCTATGGGAGGCCAAAATCAAGGTAGGTGTGTAAAGTCTTAACCTGAGACTTACATCGCTAATACTTACGATAATCGATAGACTTGGTCTTGGTGGTACAGGGCTTTAACCGGTTCTGCGTACACCACTTCTGGGTTTATCAGAGAGTCGTAGTGTATTGGGTGTGATGTCAAGACGGAAGTATCACTTCAGTCATATTGGAGATGATGTCATGCATGATATGGTACTAGTGCTCTTGAGTGTTGCGCAACCAATCGGGAGATTGTGACCAGGTCATGAATATCCGATTATAGAGACTATGTTACCAGGCATCTGATATGTGCTTCGGACGGGGTAGACACTTATCCAGCCCCAGCCCTAGCACGTGACTATCCGATACTGGGCCGATACACACAATACAATGGTATACTACGCTTGATACAGATCTTAATATTCTTAAATGGATATGTCCGGAGAATTGGGTAGACTTGGTACTTTGCTAGGAGTCGACCTTGTCTCGTAAATCGGTAAAACGTAGTACTTGGTACGTACGTGATTCGGATACTCCGACGACCGTATTTACTGCCAACTTATCCGGGGATCTCATGGGTCGCTTCCCGATAATCCACCGATGACGCACAACTCCCACTCTTGAATAATCTGGGATTATATAGAAGAGAGAGAAAATTAATCTAGGATTAATTACAGAGATATTTTATCTAGGATAAAATATCGTCTAGAGAGAGATAATGATTAATTTGGAATTAATCGGTAAATTACTATATTCGATATATTAAATGAATTAGATTTCGACGCGGAATTAAAATTAGATTTTAATTCGGGCAAACGAATTAATTTAGAATTAATTCGTTAGCGACGTGAATAGTGAATTCGCTAGGCGTAATCATTTAATTACGACGCGACGGAAAAATCGTTAATTTGGAATTAACGAACCCGAGCCCGAGTGTGATTGCGAGCGCATTCGTATTTCGAATTCGAGTGCGGCATCGCAAGTCGCATCAAGCGTCAAATCAATCAGTCGCATCAAGCGTCAAATCACTTGTCACTTTGAGTGATGTGACTTGACAACATGTCACTTTAATAAAGTTGATGTGAATAGTGATGGACATGATGTGCATAGTGTTTGCCTTTATCGTTTGACTTTTTAAATTCAAATTAAAGGTAAATGCAAGTGAAATTCATTTGAAATTCACTAAAGTGTATAAGATATACTTGAAATTCAAATGCAAAGTTTTAACACATCTTTCATCTCTCTCATTTCTCTCCAAAAACCTCACGCCCAAACTGAAAAGTGGACTGGTTTTTGAAGCCAATAATGGCGTGAACAAGGTAAGCCAAGAGTGGGTTTTCATGGTGAAAATCCAAGTGCTAGCACACTTACGAGTCTTGCGAAGGTGGTAGGGAGGTTCACCCATGAGCCAGGATTCGTTCGACGAAGCTTGGAGCTCCGTTTCGCATCTCAAATTTCAGATTTGGAATGCAGTGGACTGCCACCAGTGGCGCCTAAGGCAGTGAGCATTTTGGGCTTGATTCGTCTTCAAATCGACTCAACCGATCGATGTGAGTATTCCGCTATCTCCGTTGGTATGTTCACACAATGTTTTCATGTCTTGTTTGATCTTGGGACCTAGATAATAACCAACAATGGTATCAGAGCTTAGGTTCAAGCATGAAAAATGTAGGGCTTAAAATTGGGTATTTTGTATTTGAGCATGATTTAATGAAATTGGATGTTTCAGCATGCTTAATATATGTTATATTGAAGATTGATTTGATCTATTTCAACAAAAATGTGATTGGATCAATTTTGCCCAAATTATTCCCTTTGGCCGAATGTATTGGTATTTTGGATTCTTGGAATTTTGATTTTTGATTCATTTGATGAGTTGGAATCTATTAGGTTATGTTAATTTGAATCGAATTGGATTGGATTTCGAATTGGACAAAAACCCCAAAAATTCTATGTTGGCCGAATTGGAATTATTGCCCTAATGTCTTGGTGATTTTGATTTTGTGACATTGGATGTGTATGAAATCAAAGTGGATGGTGATTTGATGTCGATTGTGGGTTCGATTGGATTGAAACCAAATCGGACACAAAATCCCTCATTGGCCGAGAGCTTTGAAGCATGTAAATGGGTTTGATTTTTCAATTTGTGTGTTGGACATATAATAATGAATTGAGTATGATTAATTGGACTAATTTGATGTTTTGGAAATGTTGATTTAGGTGATTAATCATATTATACACTTTAGGTAATTAAATTGCTAAATTGGATTTATGTAATTTAATTATTTGAGGCCTTAAAATTGGATTTGGGCTATTAAAGTTGTTATTGGGCTTATTGGGTTTGTTGTACAAAGTTGGGTTTAGGCCAAATGGATTGGATCCAATTGGGCCCAAAACCACTTCCGTTAAGCCCAAAGGCGACTAATGAACCTTTAAAGTTCAATTGGGCCTAATGGGCCAAAATTGATTTATGGGTTTATGGGGTAAATCCCGGATTGGACTTTGGTTATCGGTTTGACCCGAGTTGACCAAAAGTCCACGCCTTAAGAAGTCAATTAAAAGCCCATTGGACTTTAATTGAATTGACGTTGGACGTTAATCGGTCTTTGAGACGCGTTACGATTAAATTTGGAATTTAAATCGTAAAAGGTTTATTAAATAAAAGTGTAATATTTAATTTGGAATTGAATAGTGAATTAGTATTAAATACATGTTAAATTAGATTTAATGATGTAGTTTAATTTAATTCATGAATTCGTACTTTGAGTATTTATTCGCAAAAACGAGTTTGACTCGAACAAAATCAAATCGTTGTTTGAACATTGGATGATCACTTAATTATCAGATTAATTAATTTGATTAGATTGATTGATAGCATGCTTATGTGTGTGAATACGTGGTTGTGTTGAATGAATAATGTATATCGGATGGATAATAGATGGGTGGGCAATTTTAGAAATTGTTGTAATAAATTTGATTTATTAAATTGGACCTGCGTGTCCAGCCTTATCACCTCTATTCTCTTTGTATTCTCTTCTCACCTATTCCCCTCCATGTAAATGAGGTTTCTTTAGAAGTGTAGTGTAACGGGTAGAAGTAATACAAGTGCTAGCTTGAGTGAGAAAGGGAGAGATTTGATCTAGGATCAATGTGTAAAGTATCCATCCGCATATCATTATATTTATTTTCATACTCGCTTTATTATGTATTTAGAATGCATGTTTAAGGGTGTATGATGATGAGACATTAACAAAGATAATTAAATTGGTAGCCAATTTGCACGCGAAAAACCCTCGTTATATATCAAGCGTTTATTTTCCTTCCATTGAGTGATTCTTACTCAAGATCCGAGATTGGCAGGGGTTGTTGGCCAAAGTCAAGCCCTTGTCCGTCGAAGATGTGTTTTAATCACGAGGCTTTGTTCCATATCGGTGTCGTGTCCAAGTTGTGGTTTGTTGGCCAAAGTCAAGACCACTTTTGTCCATTGACATTGATTACGAAGCTTCCATGTCAATGGGTCCGCGCTTGACTGGGATCACTAGGTTTGTTGTGCCAAAGCCAAGGCCTAGTTGATTCAGAGGAAAAAGGTTAGGGTATACATTCGATGTATAGGCATATATAAGATATATGTTTGGGACTTGGATGTCCACCTACTGGATCTAGGAGTTGGATGAGATCCAATTGATCTTCGAGATCTACCTAGTTAATTATCATACAATTTGGGCCAAAGTCAAGATTGTGTGATATTTAACGGGATCCTAGCCCACTAGGAAACACGGTTTCCCGAGTACTCGACAGAGGGTTAGAGGCTCGACGAAAAATAGTGGGAGGCAAGTATTGAATTTGCAACATTCGTTCGAATACTCGCTAAACGCGCTCATCTATATTTTACTCGTCATATTAATCAAAAGTATTAGTTGGACTAATATTTTATGTTGTTATAAAAATATATATAGTGGACTATATACAATTCATTCGATATATAGTTGATTTTATAATTGGATTATAGTAATCAATATAATTGAATTAATTATAGTTGATTAATAATTGGATTATTGTAATCATTATAATAAATAGTACCTTATTAAAATTGATTAAATAGTTGGACTATTGAAATCAAGAAAGAATTGAAAAGTTGAATATTTAAAATATATAATCCTTGGATTAAATGTTTTAAATGATTTAATTTTATTGGGAATTCATAATAGGTTACTTTATTGGATAAAATAACTTGTTATATCTAGGCCATAATTAAGCAAATAAGTAGAACATAAAATCTTTGGAAGATTTATGTGATGATGACTTTAGTGCTTAATTAATATACTTATCATAAATCTATCTTTAGATTTAAAAGTATTAAATTGCAATTAATTCTTAGAGAATTGATTTGACTATTCTAGAGGTGAAAAGTCAAAGTTTGCAATTGGGCGTGTTGTACAAGGTGCACATCGTTTCGATATTCCGAAACCCAAGGCTTGACCAAAGGTTTGTGAAATATTGAAAAGATAATTGACATATCCCAAAGTGACTACCATTGGATATGGAAGACACGAAGGAATTAAAGAAAGGGCGAGGCTCTAACTTTAAAATATTTGTCAAAGTTATGTTCACTACTAGTATTGAAATTGGATTTTAAATACTTAGTGTGGTACATAAATATATGTATTGATGTTCAGAATCCGCTATGAGCTGGATACTGACTTCAAGCCGAGATTTCTCTGCAAATCGGAAACGGGACGAAAGTCGCTGTTTCGACCGTAGATACCTAAGTTTAGGAACTACCCTTTGGGTATGTACTTAAATTAGGAACTGTTATAATGTAACTAGTTTGACTAGAGACATTATCTCTATATCAGTGTTTAATCCATTCTGGATAAACCTTTATATTCTAGAACACTAAAGTGTTTTATTATATAAAGATGATACTGAGATAAACACATTAGATGTGAATAACAGAATTTATATTTTGAATATAAATAAAATCTCAAACATATAAAATGACAAATAAATAGCTCAAATTGATTTGATCAATAGAGACTTATTTGTGGCATTGTTGTCTAGGACACAATTAAACGAGACTCGTATATCCACACTTTTGAAGAGTGGGTACTAGGACTGATTTGACTATTCAAATAAAGTCTGTGAATCTAGTTTATTAGGTAAAGTACCTAAAATACTATTTACTTGGTAATAGTATAGGGCCATCGATCTGTTAGCCCTATTCATGGTGAAGTTATTGGGCCCATATCTAGCTAGACTAGATGTGAACATGAATATTTCATGACCTTGACGGATGTAGCATCACGTTATGGTTATGTGTTTCTTTTAAGAACACAAATCGGAAACTTTAGAGTTTCGACACGAAATAGAAAAACAAATCGGCTATAGTATTATTCCGCCACGGTAAGACCGTAATGGAAAATACTTAAGCAGTAAGTTTCATACGTACATGAAAGAGTACGGTATTCTTTCATATGAGGACTCCTCCCGAGACATTGTTTAGACGGTGTGTCCGAACTAAAACCGAATTTTGTTGGACATGATAAGGTTTATCACGAGTCGCTCTGAGCTACTGTTTCCTTCATAGGATATGTATTAACAGTGCAAAACTTATTTAGAATAAGGTTCCATATAAATCTGTTTGACAGATGTCATATAGGATATGACATGGAAGAAACGAGGTTTCTCATTCCTAGTAATTTGGGTATGCCAGGCATAACGTTTGGATGATACCAAACTAAAAGACCCAAATTGGATAAGTGCCAATATAGGTTATCCCAAAGGAAACCTTAAGTATAGTACTTATAAATCTCACATGAGAACAATGTGATTGTTGCTCACCATGCGGTTTTTCCTGAGAGGAATACCGATATGCAGAGGGTCAGTGGGAGGATAGTGATACTCGATGAAAATCGGAGTAATACTGTTCAAGGCACGAAGTCCTTAATGGAACATAAATAGTTCATCTATGATGAATCTATACCATTAATCTTCAATACACAAGACACTCGTAGATCGGATAGAGTCAGAAAACAACCTAGGGTATGGGTTTCTGATCTAACCTCATAAAGATGTCAATCTTATGAAGGTACATCCACCGACTACGTTTTGAGGAAGTGATACGAGGTATCGACTCCCTATTATGGCACAAGTGCCATGAATCCGAAATGGATTCCATGTTATAACAACTATTTGGATACTAGTTGTTGTACCACAAAGCATTGTGCCTATTGGTACATTAAACGTCTTCAAGGAAGACATACATGGAAGGCAACATACCAACGTACAAAGCTGGGCTTTTGACGGAAAGGTATCGTTATCAAACATTGTGTTAATAACGGTTCAACCTTTTACCTGTTGCCATGGTAAATCCATTTTGAAGATGCTTGTTGATACTGCATTTCATTTATGAAATGTGTCAGTTGCAGATCAAAATCGCTTTCCTAAAAGGAAACCTTAAGGAGAATGTTTATAACATTCTGACGATTTTGTATAACCAACAAACGAGGTTTGTGGGTTATTCGATCCATGTTTGGGTTAATGCAAGCATAAGGTTCTTGGAACTGTCGTTTTGAAATAATCATAATGGTTTATGATTTGATTCAAAACGAAATAATTCTTGTGTATATAAGGAGGTTAGTGGGAGAGCGCACTGACAGTTAAATTCCCATAAAACAATTGGTGAAAGCTTGGCTTCATAGATATTCTTTCATAGAAATTCTCCGTAGAATTCTGGGGAGTAACAACCTTATTCAAGGAATAAAGATCTACTGGGATAGATTTGGAGTTGTTAACAGTCTCTTGGAAATTGTACATTTAAAATGTACTTGAAGGGTGTCTCATACGCTTCGAGCATATGGAGTCACGATCAGGTCAATCCAAGTGATAGACACTGGATTGAACATTAAGAACAACTGTTAGTATCTGAGAGAACTAAAGATGTTGTCTTAAACTATGGAGAAGGACAACTTGAAGTGACTGGGATCACCGCTGCAAGTTTCCAAACAATTAAATACTGAGATACTATAAAGTTTGAACACTGGGACAGTGAGTTGGAAATATTCCGAGCAAGATAACTGTTGCCGATTAAACAACAAATGCGGATTATTGCTGCAGCTGAGGCAGTAATAGAAGCCATTTGGATCGAAAATAAATCTAATTAGATTAGATATAGTTCTTTTAGCAGCTGAGCCAGGCGTCAGCACAGGCTAAGGAATTAAAGGTCTCATCGACGATCCAGATATATACTTCTATATCATCTGATTCGTTCGGATCATACATCGTGGCGATGTGATGATCGTGTAAATCGCGTCAGACGATAATCAAGCAAATCCGCTGACGAAAATCTTTCCTCAGCAATTTGAGCGAACCGTACATAGTTCGGGTGTAGGACACTTGAGTGACTCGCTATGTGCCAAGTGGGAGATTGTTGGACAAAATGACCCATAGCGTCACTATTTGCACAGATCATTGTGTTGTTGTGTAGCAAATTAACTATGTGACAAGGAAATTGCACTCTCATCATTTGTGATTATATCACCATAGATATATAAATGAAGAGAGGTCCCTATGATTAGTTCCTGGATTGAGAATGATATGAGACAGTATCAGTCCCCGAAGGTTTAATCATTAAATATCCCTAGCCGGAGTATTATCGAGACTGGACATCGATAATGCGGAATAGGCTAGTATTGCACTTGTGTGCGTTGTGAGGGCACAACGACATAGTTCTCATATATATAAGTATTGGATACTTATGCAAGTGCGATAGGAGGTCGTGTTTCACCGATGGTACGGGAAACAGCTTCGCTCTGGATAGACCCTTCGGAATCCCATTGGTATTATGACTATGTGTCTATGGGAGGCCAAAATCAAGGTAGGTGTGTAAAGTCTTAACCTGAGACTTACATCGCTAATACTTACGATAATCGATAGACTTTGGTCTTGGTGGTACAGGGCTTTAACCGGTTCTGCGTACACCACTTCTGCGTTTATCAGAGAGTCGTAGTGTATTGGGTGTGATGTCAAGACGGAAGTATCACTTCAGTCATATTGGAGATGATGTCACGTAGGATACGGTACTAGTGCTCTTGTGTGTTGCGCAACCAATCGGGATATTGTGACCAGGTCATGAATATCCGATTATAGAGACTATGTTACCAGGCATCCGATATGTGCTTCGGACGGGGTAGACACTTATCCAGCCCCAGCCCTAGCACATGACTATCTGATACTGGGCCGATACACACAATACAATCGTATACTACGCTTGATACAGATCTTAATATTCTTAAATGGATATGTTCGGAAAATTGGGTAGACTTGGTACTTTGCTAGGAGTCGACCTTGTCTCGTAAATCGGTAAAACTAGTGTACTTGGTACGTACGTGATTCGGATACTCCGACGACCGTATTTACTGCCAACTTATCCGGGATCTCATGGGTCGCTTCCTTCCGATAATCCACCGATGACGCACAACTCGCACTCTTGAATAATCTGGGATTATATAGAAGAGAGAGAAAATTAATCTAGGATTAATTACGGAGATATTTTCTAGGATAAAATATCGTCTAGAGAGAGATAATGATTAATTTGGAATTAATCGGTAAATTAATATATTCGATATATTAAATGAAATTAGATTTCGACGCGGAATTAAAATTAGATTTTAATTCGGGCAAACGAATTAATTTAGAATTAATTCGTTAGCGACGTGAATAGTGAATTCGCTAGGCGTAATCATTTAATTACGACGCGACGGAAAAATCGTTAATTTGGAATTAATGACCCGAGCCCGAGTGTGATTGCGAGCGCATTCGTATTTCGAATTCGAGTGCGGCATCGCAAGTTGCATCAAGCGTCAAATCAATCAGTCGCATCAAGCGTCAAATCATTTGTCACTTTGAGTGATATGACTTGACAACATGTCACTTTAATAAAGTTGATGTGAATAGTGATGGACATGATGTGCATAGTGTTTGCCTTTATTGTTTGACTTTTTAAATTCAAATTAAAGGTAAATGTAAGTGAAATTCATTTGAAATTCACTAAAGTGTATAAGATATACTTGAAATTCTGCCCGAGACCCAATCATTCTTCCTGTCGCATATTCTGCCATGTCATCATCAAAAGTGGGGATATCATCCCCAACCCATTCGGAGGCTCCTCACGCCTCACATTCTTAGAATTTCCCCCAAACACGGGGCACAACCATATTAAGCCATAGCAGCAGTCAAGGCTTGCAACTGTTCAGTAACCTTGGTGAGATTGGTCTCCAACTGATCCATACGGGACGCTTCATTCTCTGATTCACTCATGTTTGCTATTGGCCTTTTAACAAGTCTTCCCTTTTCCCTAACCCAACAGATATATATGATGGCTCTTACGACACAAGAGAGTCAACATAATGTGTGTATGTATGAGATGCATGAGATATGTGCGATGCATATAAATCGGCCCATTATCATTTTAAAGTATTCAATCCTGTTATTGCAAGGTGAAAACTTGTCCCAGTTGAAAAGTCCCAACAGGTTTACACTTTGCGATAACATGGCTAAATGACTTCGAATGATAAGAGGCCCAAACATAAAATGGCCCATCGTCATTTTAGAAACTCTTAGCCCAATTGTCATAGGATACGAACTCATCCCAGTTTAAATGGCCCAACAAGTTCGCATTTCTGACAAGAAGCCCAACTGAATCCAAATGATGATGGTCCCAAACACAAGCATAAAGAAATAATTTCTACAAAGTGGCCCATCGACATTTCAGAAAATTTTGGCCCAATTGTCATAGGATACGAACTCGTCCCAGTTTAAATGGCCCAACAAGTTCTCATTTCTGACAAGAAGTCCAACTGCATCCAAATGAGGATGGTCCAAAAACACAAGGAAATAGTTGCTATAGGTCATACACTCCAGTCTACGTGTGGGTTTGCGAGAGTGTAGACAAAGACTCTCGCTGGTGAAGGATTGCCCATAACTAGGTCATCCCCATCCACCACTCAAGGGTTCGAGCGACCAAGTGAGCACACCTTTTTTATACACTAAGGTACGTGCCAACGAGCTATGGTGTGTGACTGACTGTCAAATGGATTTCCCGTTGTAGATTCCCCAGAGGGAGGGTGGAGCGAAGCTCTCTTAAGTACCCAAAGCCCCTTAGGCTCTTATCGCTTGGTGTCAGGAATAAACAACGAGTCCTCCAATTAGTCAATCACATTAGGCTACAAGTAGATGATTATCTAGGTGCCTTCACAGATTTTCCTTATAGAAAGGTAATGAGTGAAGGAAGACACCAAACCATCACTTAGCCTCAAGAAACCCTTTGATTAAACCCCTTTCAACCCACGGTAGACACGGTTAACTAAAGCACAAATCACAATCATTACAAGACATTATTTTGGGGCCGATTCTCTATCCTTAGTGGAGTCGCCAGACTGTAGGACACAGAAACTGACGACGCATGCTGTTCTAGGCTCGCGGCCTAGTTGAGAGTACGGAGTAGCCCGCGGGGGACTAAACCGGAGAATAATGGAGTCGCCACCCGGTGTGACCGGGACAAAGATTTAAGGCCGCCGCACTCACCCCTCGCAAGGGAAGACCTCAAACCATTGGATTCGAAATGGTCCCTTACTTATGCCACTTGTAATGATGTGATTTGTGCAACATTTAATAATAATCGAATCTAGCAACATACATTCCAAGGGTATTCTATTTCTAAGTTCACATGCATAAGTACAAGGCTCATATCTAAGTTTGCATATAACCTATGTCCGAATTTGCATACAACCTATTTGCATATAACCTATGTCCAAATTTGCATGCATAAAGGTAACTTGAAATACGACAAACATGCTACTTCATAAGCACATTACTTCATAGATACAGAAACGCAAGCAACCAATATCATACAAGCATAAATGAAATTGAATCAGAATAATGGCAAACGCATAACTTCACCAAACTATTTTTATTGATAATCATCGGAAGCGCAAACAAGCAGAATTATACAAACATGCATATTAAAGAGAGGCAATTAAGCGCATAATGTAAAGAGATAGCTAAAGAGGCAATTAAATGCATAATGTAAAAAGATAACTAGAGAGGCAATCATACGTTAAAAATAAACATGCCATGGTGCGATACAAAAGATAGACAATACAAAAGCAAATAATGAAATAAAAGGGCGCAGCAAAACGTCGTGGCCAAGGTTAGCCCTTAGGCTTTTAATCCTTCGAAATTGATGACCTTTAATCCAACTTGATAAGCCCATGCGTGATGCAATATGATGCAAGAAGATGACATACAAAAAGCAAATAACGAAATAAAAAACGCGGCAAAACGTCGTGGCAAAGGCAGCCTTAGGCTTTTAATCCCTCGAAATGGAGGACCTTTAATCCAACTTGATAAGCCCATGTGCATTACATCATCATTACAAAAATAAATAAATAACACACACAAAGTAAATGGCGGAAATAATAAAAGAGCGCAGCGAAATATCGTGGTAAAGGTAGCCTTTTAGGCTTTTCTTCCCCCAAATGGAGAACCTTTAGACCAACATAATAAGCCCATGCGCTTTACATTACAATGCATACAAATAAATAAGACAAGGATATGAGACTTCGTATGTCCGATTAAACATATCTCATATTCAATCAAACATACTTTGTCCGGCGGCGGTAAAGTACTGTCATAAAGGTAGTCTTTTAGACTTTTGCGTCTCTCAAATAGAGGACCTTTAGACCAACGTACTAAGCCCATGTGCACTATATTATCAACATTCAAGCATTAACATACGGAAATTAAATGGCGGAATATAAAATGTGGATAATAAACAAATAAGATATAATAAAGTGAAATATGTGCCGTTTGCTCTTGGTACGTGGAGTTGTCTCCCAAGTACAGACCGCACTACCGTCCATTCGGATTCGGCTACGGAATTTACATATGAGTTTCCATCCTATATACCACAGGAGACGACATATTTTCCTATCCATTCAAAGCCACAACATGCATCCACAAAATGACTCTCATGGCGAAATAAATAAATAAAACAATTAAAAGATGAATAAAAAAAAAAAAGGAAAAGTGCCTCTGGTCTAACCTTTTATGTCGACTCTCAGAAAACGCGTTACAAGGCTGTCGGAATGGCTAACACTCCGTAACTTTTATGGTTCACTGGTCCACGTCTTTCCTCACTGTTTTGTTGCTCAAGCTACTATTTTCACTCTGTTTTGCTGCTGTTTTAGGCTACTATTTTGGGCAGTTTTAGGCTACTGTTTTTGCGGTTAAAGGGCTGTTGTTTAATGGTTTTAAGGTACAGTTTTTTTTTTACTGTTTTAGGGGTTTAAAGTGCAGTTTTTTTTTACTGTTTTAGGTGATTTAGGGGCTGTTTGGAGGTGATTTTCGGTGGTTATAATGCAGTTTATTCGGTGGTGTTAGGGCAGATTTTAGGGACTGTTTTTGTGATGTATCAACTGTTTTAGGGGTGCAGATTTTCGGTGATACAAGGCTATTTGGGGTGCAGATTTCAGTGAGGTTAGGGGCTGTATAGGGCTGTTGTTTCGGTGGATGTAGGAGCACTATGGGGTTTCTTGGTTTTGTTAGGGGTTGGTTGATAATACGTGTAGTTAAGGGTTGTTGAAGGTGGCCAGGCGTGGAGTATGAAGGTGGCATTGAATGGCAACGATAGGGTTGCTACGTGGGCTGTGTTTTTGTGTGCGTTGGCTGTGGCTAAGTTGTGGGCGTGTTGAGTTGGTGAGGGCAGGTGGCGTGAGAGCAATGGGCTTATGCGTAGGGTATTGGCTTTTTGAAGTAGTGATGAAGTTAGGGACGTGATGGGTCTTGTGAGCTATGTGCGTGAAGGAGCAAGTTTGGTGAATGCAAATGGGCTTGCTTTTGACGTGTGGTTAATGGACTGTGTGTATCGTGAATGGCTAGGAGGTGTGAAGGGTTGGAATTGGGTTTCTTTTATAGACAAAGGCTAGGGTGAATCCTTATTGGAGAAGGAATGAGAGATCATGCAATAATGAGAGATATTTTTCTTAGTGTCATGCAAGGAACCCAAAATTGATTGGAGACAAGATTTGTCTTAATTAGGAAGTTAATGTATCTGATTTATGTTAATTAAGCATGAGATTTGTTTGATTAAGAAGGTGGTAGATTTTATTTGTCTTGATTAGGTAGGCCATTATTTAGATTTTATTTGTTTTATTTTGATTTTCCCATTGTTAATATGCATTTTAATATTTTTGGATGTCTTTTATGGGCTTGGGCGTATGTGGGCCTTGGTTGGGCGTGTGGCTTTTGGTTGGTGGCTTTGGTGTGCTTTGGTTGGTGGGTTTAGTGGTGTGTAGGATTGCGGGGGGTTTTTGGGCTAAAGTTAAGTCATTTACGGGGTTTCTTAGGCTAAAGGTGCTTTAAACCGGAGGTCCAATAAGTGAGCCCGAATCTAAACAAGCGAATAAAATGAGACTCACTAACAAAATACTGATTCCCTTCCGACGTCCGTTTCCCGCAACTTCCTTGATTTAAAAGGTAGTGCCTCCAAATGAGACTCATCATAGGGACTTACATGCAAAAATATAGTGCCTACAGGTAATTTACCTAATTGTCATGGAATCAAATTATCTAAGGAGAAATGTCCACATACTCCTTCAGATAGAGAGCGTATGAGTAGGATCCCTTATGCTTCAGCAATAGGATCGATCATGTACGCCATGCTATTTACAAGACCTGATGTCTCTTATGCTATTAGCATAACGAGCAGGTATCAGGCAAATCGTGGTGAGCAACACTGGGCAGTTGTCAAAATAATCCTCAAGTATCTGAGAAGAACTAAGGATGTGTTTTTGACATACGGAGATTGTTCTGAGATGAAAGTCATTGGTTACTGTGATGCGAGCTTTCAGACCGATAGGGATGACAACAGATCGCAAATATGATATCTGTTTACTTTAAATGACGGTGCTGTAAGTTGGAAAAGCTCAAACCAGTCAACTACAGCGGACTCCACCACTAAAGCCGAGTATATTGCAGCATCTGAGGTAGCTAAAGAAGCAGTCTGGATAAAGAAGTTCATCACGGAGCTGGAAGTGCTTCTCACGATAAAGAATGGCGTCACGATGTACTGTGACAACACGAACGCCATTGCTCAATCAAAGGAACCAAGGTCCCACCAGAAATCCAAACATGTACTCAGGTGATTTCATCTCATCAGGGAGATTGTTGAGAGAAAAGAAGTTGTTATAGAGAAAATACCCACAGAAGATAATCTTGCAGATTCTCTGACTAAAGGGCTGACTCAACAAAAGCATGATAGGCACACCCGAGAGTATGGTGTCCAGATTCATACTAGTTGGCTATATTGCAAGTGGGAGGTTGTTAGGGATATGCACTATACCCAACTTGTGGATGGGCTATATGTACATGTATTTGTAATATTTTCATTAATTAATAAAATGGCAATCTTTATTATACGTGTCTTACATAACTTATATGAATCATCAACACTGTAATAAAGCCCTTGGAGTAATACAACGATGGCTTCCACGCCTTATGAGAATCTTTGCTCTTAAATATTCCTAGTCATAGTTTTATGAATAATCTGGGCGTTCACAAAGCGGAAAGACTAGCATGATGATATGATCCACCCTTAAGTGGGGTAGCCGATCTCATAGGCTATTAGCGGAGATCTGTCCGCTTGGTATATCACATGGATGCATGAGTTGCTCGTGTCCATCGAACTGACCGCTGAAAGTTTTCATATGGAGTGTTTATCCCATGTGTTTGTGAGAACTTTCATGTATCGATTATATGACTAGTCCTTTGACTTAAGGTCTTTACAATCTTATGTGTGGATCAAATAACTTTGACATTCTCCTTCCCTGGTTCAAAAGATCCGGTCATAAGGGTATGATTGGGTCATTTTATGAAACACATGAAGTTTGTAAAGATACAACAGAGAATCGCCACTCTCTCGGATAATATTTTCTTATAAGAGTAGTATTCCAGTTCGCGAGTTGATATGTATGATCAGTGCTTGAGACTGTGGCCACAGCGGAAGAATCATGTGAGATTCTTGTGTTAGCATGATTCATGGCACTATCAACATCATACATTTGACCATATGGGTAGACACTTTCCGTACCCTAGGTCAATATGTGGGGATACAGTGAGGCGAGAGACTGTATCATATGTAAATCGCATACAGAATGGGTATATATATCTTTCCTTCTCATTTGGGCGCCTTGGCATGTTGCTAGATGTCAACCTTGGTCATTGAAATTGAACGATCATCTGATCGGAAGATAATTTATGTTCGATTAAATTATAATGATTCATTTCATGTCCAACTTGAGGGGAACCCAAAAGGTCACACACAACAAAGTCGAAATCAATGGTTAACAGTGCACAATACAAATATAACAACATATATGATTGTTGTAGGAATTGTTCAAAAATGGTTCAATGTGTTTAATTATTGAACAAATCATTTATAATGTTCCATAGTGGCTTAGGGATTGGTGAATGACGATAGGGGCACTTTGGGAATTGGAATAAAAAAATAACAAAAAAATTAATATTCATGTGAATAGTAACATTTTGAATTCCAATTCGGCCCAAACTCTTATTAGGGTTTTATAACCTCATTAAACCACTAAATTAAGATCCAATGGCTAAGATTAAATTAGTTTTTATCCTACATCGGATTCTTAATTAATTTTATTGTCTTTGGAGCACTATATAAACCCAAAGAATTCTTAACAAATTTTTCACACCAAAACCTTTCATATTTTGGGTTTATATAAGTGTGCAACTCTAAAGTTTAAGAGTAAGCCACTGATTTTGAGGATCTTTAAGTCTAATTGACTAGAGGAATCTCGAGTTAAAAGTTTCTAGGCTAGCACCAGGGGCAAAATATTCGTGCACTCAAGGCGTAGTCTTGCCGTTGAGTTTTGGCTTTGGTGTGTGCATCTTTGGAGGCCACACACTTGAGTGGCTCTTTGGAACGTGGAAGAGCTTGCTTAGTTCAAGAAAAGCTTGTAGATTGGAGGGAGGACTAGAGGAGTCTACGATTCAAGTAAGTCTTTTTCTTTCTTTATTTTATTTAGAGTTCTTATGATAGTTAGCATGTTTAAGTTTATGTTCTTTGCATGTTTTATGAGTTTTATGCTTAGAATATATAATAACATGCCTAGGCTTGTAGAATAATAAAAACAAATGGGTCTTGAGCAAAGGGAAAACGGCATAATAATTTTAATTTTCTGCTGCGCACTCGCGGCCGCTTCCCAACAGTTGGGTTGTCGATTCCTCAGAGAGATGGTTACAGGAACTAATTTACTCAAACAAAAACGTTAACAGTAACTTAAATAAAGAAAACAAATGGATTGATGATTTAAAATAAAGATTAAGAAAAACTATAAAAAGATGTTGAAGAATATTAGTAGCGAGATATGGCAAAGCATCGGGAATCCCTCTTGTATCAAACTCATATATTCAATTATTGTTTCCTGTTATTACTCAATTGAAGGTTTTACATCCCAAACCAACAATCAGAAGATATTCAATTCTACTCCTATTAAATTCTAAGTTAATCAATGGTTATTTTCTCTATGTTAACAACACACAAAGTCATCGTTATGAGTTATCTAACATCGTCAATATACCCTCAGGCAATACTGCAGCAGAAGACCAACACATAAAACAACTTTTTTCAGTCACAACTGGTTCGCAAATCACACATAGAAGAAGCATGACTGGATCTATATGGGAGTTTGACAAAATAGTTTCTGGATTCAATAATCGGAAAATAATAAAGAACAACAACCATCAATTATATTAAACGGTTTAAGTTCATCCAAGAATCAACAACATAAATAATATAAATAAAAAATAAGAGTTCATCTCTAGCTTTACCTAGGAGATTAGTTCTCCATAAAAAAAATTAAACATAGCCTGAGATTGGAGAGACATATTATTCTGAATTAGCACTTATCGTGTCCCAAGCCTTCTGTTTGTTTCTTCTATGCTCTCGGCACCAACCTCTGCGTTCTGCTTCTTCTTCCTCGGCTACGCTGCTCCTCTTAAAATATTTTATGTTAATGCGTGAGGCCTGCCCCTCTTTCACGCCTGGAGCCCTCCAACTCGCCACTTGGTGTTGCTTTATATAACATGGAAAATTAGAAAACTAGGTCAATTGTTTTGGACCCACACTTTCAACTTTCTTTTATTTGGTCAGCAACTCCTTCTCTCTCTTGGCCCACTATGCGGTCCAACTCTTCTTTCTCTCCCTCTAGCCACTTTCTCCTTTCTTTATTTTCAAAAACAAACACCAATTCCTCTTTCTTACTCTCGGCCACAACTTATTAATAACAATCCACAATTTCTTTTTTTACGCTTTTCTCTTTTTATTTTGGTCAACAAGGTTGGCTGCTTCCTTCTTGTTATTATTTCTCCAAACTCACGGTCTCTATTGCTTTTTAAAGCAATTGAACAATTTCCCTCTCGGCCCCACAATTGAACAATTGAACAATTGAACAATCACGTCTCACCTTGCTTGTTTTAGTCAAAGTTGATGGCTCTTTCTAATTCCTAAAATAATAAAGAGAAAAATTATTAAATTAACTTAAATAATAAATATTTTCTAAATTAATATATTAATAAAAAGTATAAAATAAAATATAAAATATATAACTAAATACTTAACAATAAACCTGAAGAAGTGATGTTTCAAAGTACATTTTCATGCACTTATCAATTACTCATAAAGGTACGTCTTATTTTGACTATTTGGATATTCTTAAATGTCTTAAGCCCAAATTAAATAACTGTGATTATCGAGGGTTCAATTCATCATTTTTATACAAAGACACGATCCTAATATTAGGCTTAGTTATTTTTTTTTTAAATTGGGGGGTATTTGTTTTTTAACGTTGGAAATGAACCAAACTAGCCGAGTTTTACCTTTCAACATAGGAGATAATGGTTTATATACCCCCCATTGGTGCATAAGCTTAGCCAAACCTAGGAAAATATTGGACTTATCATGTGTGCGGGAGAAATAATATTGAAATGATATATGCCGATGACTGAGCATCTCATTCATTACCTGCAT
>SKCR01052027.1:0-30724 GCA_019454045.1 Zanthoxylum bungeanum | reverse complement strand
CCGACGCACCATCACAGGGGGGTGTGTCCGGTCACCCTCCATCCAACGATGGCCGTCGACACAGCCCCCAGAACGTCGGGAACGACAAAGAGAGAGAGAGAAAACACACGATGGTAGTTTTTGATCTCGGCTTATCGCTTCGATCCACATGTCGAGTCACCCGCCAAATCGAAGCCCTCGGAGAGTACTACAAGATGGTGGTGCCGGTTTTTCCGATTCATGCTTGGTTGCATGAAAAAGGAGATAAAAAAGACGGTGAATAGTAGGATTCATTTGAACAGTAACTTTGATTCGAATTTTGTCGATTCCTACATGTTCATAATAGCATAAGGAGTCCAATGGTACCTCCAGAATTTCCATAAGACCTCTCGGTAAAAATTTGATAATTTTAAATTTCTCTTTTTATATTCGGATGCTTCCAGTAGTGTCGTAGAGTAATGTATTGACTTGTATTGAATTGGATAAGTTCGAATGTATCGAATTTATGTTATTGGTAGAATCCAGGTGAAATTGGAATGAATTGGATCGATCTGGCAAGTTTAATGAGTTTCCCATAAAAGAAGATTTCGCGTGTGTCTATGCGTTGATGGACTTAATGATATATATGAGTTATTGTGATGATATAATGATGTTTAGATGAATCCAGATAAGTTCGTATGGTTCGGGATCCTTCCGTAGTGTTTTCGGAATATTTTTCGAAAACATGTGATTTATAGATTTGAGCTAACGGGTTATTTTAGAACATTATATTATGATGTATTATGAGTATTTAAATAGTGTTGGGAGAAACCGAAAAATATTCGAAATATTCTGGATCTGTTCGCAATATTTTCGAACTTTTTAGAGGATTTTTGGGTTTTAGACTAGAAAGTGAATCTGATGTGTTAGATTTGTAAACTTAAATGTTTTGAGAGTAATGAAACTGAAATCATTGAAAAAATACTTGTTTTTGGTGTTCCGGGAAGGTCCGGAAGTTTGTTATAGTAAGTCGGGAATTCCTTAAAACTACGATCCTAACCGCATTTTATAATTTATTTGACAGATTTGACTAGGATCAAGAGTTTTCAGGAAACCAAGTGTAATGACCCGAAATTTATAACAAATCAAATGAAGTAACTAGACGACTTAGGAACAAATTATCCTAGTTTTAGTCAAAGTTCTAGATGCTTCATTAATTAATTAATAATAAATAATAATAATAAGTGAATGCTTGGGCAATGAAGGAAAAAATTAAGCAAGTCAAACCCAAATTTGGGCCCAAAAGAATAATAGAAATAATAGCCCATTTCCTTATTTAGTTTTCTATAAAATGCTAGTATTATTTAGAAGGCTAAATAAAGAAAATAAAAGAAAAAAAAAATCCTTATTTCCTTATCTCTCTCTCACGGTGGTACTCCTTGAAAAAACAATGGAGTGAAATTTTTTTTTTCCCTTTGCTTCAATTCCAAAAACATTAGCTAGATTTTCTTACTCCAATATAAACCTAAGTTAGGGAAAGAAGCCTTGAGACTCCATTGATAAAGAAGGCATTTGAAATAAGGTAAAGTTGCTTGATCCAAATTTTAATATTTTACGTTTGGTAGTTTGATGGTTGTAGAATGTTGTTGACTTAAAAATAAGGTAGTTTGGATAGTTTTGTGTTAAGGAATTAGTGTTTGGATAATTCTAAGTTTATTATCCTAGTTGGTTTAGTGAAGATTTGTAAGATTTGATGGTGTTGGGATACTAGAAGTGTGATATAGTGATAAATTAGATGTTATATTTGCTTGTGGTTGTGTTGATATAAGATTTGGGGTTAACCATGAAAGGAATGAAATCTAAGTCCTAGAAACGGTGACGCGTCACGACGCTCACGAGGCTGGAGCCTGGATTTGGGTCGGATGAGGTCACGTCGTGACGCAACAGGACCGGCGTCGCGATGCGTACCCAAAATCAGAACCTTTGTTTCAGCTGAAGTCACGACGCGTGACTAAAGGTTGAATTTTTTTTTTGTTTATACTTCACCCAAAGGGATAGAAGACATTTTAAGGGACCCATATCAAGATTAAATACTTATGCACAACACTTTTGAGAGGATAATTCAACTAGGTTAATGGACTTAATTTAAATTTCGAACCATATTTTGTAACTTATGTTCTAACTCAGTTAATTCCAAATAGATACTCGACATGAGCCGCGTTATCCCCCGACGACCTGAAGCAGAGTTGACCGGACTTTAAATCTGTGAGTGTATGTTTTTCTTTTAAGTTGAATTATGTTTACCTGTTATTGATCGAGGTTTATTGTTAAATATTTAGGGCATTAGCCTTATTGAATTATCAGTTATTTCTTAAGTAAGAAAGTTTTGGGATATTTAAGATTTAAAAGCAGAAGTTTTATGTTTTTCGAGGCATGGGGGAAAAACACACCTCAGCTCTGACTTATGGAATGACGGACAGAGAACGTGTGCACACGTAGTTCAGGGCTAGGGGAACGACGATATGTAACGCCCATAGACCTTAGTTTCAGGGTCAAGTAGTAGCATGGATCAGCACTACCGGCACTAGTTCAGTGGCTTGGGGGACGGCGATACGTAACACCCCCATACGCCAGGTTTTCTACAGTACCAGAGGATTTATACAAAAAGTATTTTAGAAAAGGTTTTTCTCAAGTTTAAAATAAAAGAACCAGTTTCCAAACAAGGATTTCAGAAGCGTTTCATGACTAAATGATTTTAGACAGTTGTACTAATTCATTTCTTTGATTTTGTAGCTCCACTCACTGAGTTCCATAGGACTCACCCCCACCACTTCCCAGTTCTTTTGATCTGTCTTTTGGTGAGCTACATGTAACTTTTAGAGACCCAGCTCGAGGCAAGTGTTATGCTGCAGTAACTTGGCATGTTGTCCATCTTTTCCAAATCTATATTCATATAGAAGGTAGGTCTATGGGATATCGTTTTGTTGCATCGTAGACATACATTCGATGATGTGTATACTATATAAACTTTCAGATATGTGTGGGTATATATATAGTTCATTTCGTTATCTTGCACTTAAGTTTACATTAAGTTTTAAAGTTTGCATGTGTGATCAGTTATAATATTGCATAGTATTTTAGATAAGAGCAAGTGTTTTATTGAGTAAGTTAGTGGGGCTTAGGCGACTGTGGGATCTATTGCTTGCCAATAACATATACGTACTGGGGATGTTATAAAGATGGTTATCAGAGCATGGTCTAAGGAGTCAGTGACTGCAGTATGAGAGTAGCATTGTCTTGTATATGTAATATACCTGGGGTAATACTATATATAAGAGGTTGTTTAGTCTAGTAACCTTGTCTCGAGGTATGTCTCATTCTGATTAGTTATAATTCCTTTAAATGTAATTGACCATTTTTCTCTCTTAATTTCTTAGATTCCATGCCACCCAAATGAAGAACCGGAGTCAAGTTTTGATCCAGGCGGGGCAGGACGCCGCAGGGCATAGATCCAAATCAAATATCAGTAGCACCTAGAGCGGAGTATGTACATGAGAGTGGTGTAGGGGAAGGTAGAGCAGCACCAATGGTTCAGCCTAATGACCCAGTAACTGTGGGTTTACAGCAGATTCAGCAGTCGGTAGCAACTTTAGAGCCCAGTTGATTACCCGTCAGCAACAGGCACTAGGCCCAAAGCCGAGAGCTGCAGAACCCACAGTTTCTGTTCCACACACCACCAGTAGGATTATCAATGGCTCACCAAGAAGTAGTTCCTCCAAACAACCCAGACCCTACTACTGAGAGTCGGACCTATTGTTATGTCTCAGGAGCCACCTCCAGTAACAGTTCAGGTTATGTAGCAACAAGAGCTACTGGGCTTCTATACATGATTTCCCGGAAGCTTCATCCTCCCATATTTTCGGGAGTAGAGAACCGAATCCCATAATCCTTGTGGTTTTTCATTGAGGAATCAGACCGTATATGTACAGCTTTGGGATGTTCATCGGAGGAGAGCGATGGAGTTAGTTAGTTTCCAATTGAGGGATGTCCCGCCAAAATCTGGTTTAATGTCTTTTCGAGATGTCGGCGATGAGATGCTCCTCCTCTGACATGGATTGAGTTCAGTACGGCTTTCTTGTCCAGATTTTTACCACAGAGTATCAGAGATACTAGAGCACGAGAGTTTGAACAGCTGGTAAAAGGCGAGTAGATGACAGTTTCCGAGTATAATATACAATTTACCGATTGTCTCGCTATGGCCCTATATTTAGTCAGTACATAGGAATGAAGGTGAAGAGATTTGTAAATTGGCTTCGAGATTACTTATTTCGCTCCATCAATTCACATAGGCTACTACCTACACTCAAGTTTTAGATGCTGCCTTGTGATTTGAAGCGCGGGCCAAAGAGAGACAAGTAGAGAGGGACTTTCGAAAGAGACCTAGATCAGAGGAGAGGGTTAGACTTCAACAGAGTTGGCCTACTAGACAGCAGCAGGTCCCAGCTCCACCTTCTGCATGCAAAGATATGGGTTCAGTTCAAGGAGGTCAGGATCGTAGACCGACTCAAAGTATCACCTCTCATGCAGTTTCTTCTCCATCAGTAGCCCAACTTAGGTGTAGCCTTCCATTTTGTTCGATATGTGGACGAACTTATTCTGGGACTTGTCGATCCAGGAGTAAATGTTGTTATCGGTGTGGACAAGTGGGCCATTTGAAGAGAGACTGTCCAATACCAGCAGATCAGTTGCCATATTTCAGCACTACTCCACTTGCACCCCAACCACAGCCTAACAGAAGTGTAGGAGGAGAATAGTAGAGGCCAATGAGTAGAGGACATGCAGTTGGAGGAATGGGGTAGTCAGTTGGTGATCGAGGATAGGCTTCCTCTAGTAGAGTTCATGGCAGGGTGTATACCCTCACCCCCGGGAGGCGCAGGCATCCAATGCAATTTTCACAGGTATATTGTCGATTGACTCTATGCAAGTGAGGGTGTTATTTGATTCGGGTGCTACACACTCTTTTGTGGAACCGTGTTTTGTGACTCGGACGGGTAGGGGCACCGAACCTTTAGATTTCCCTATCATTATAGCTACACCAGTAGGAGGCCCCATAGAAGCTACGCGGGTGAGACAATGTTCTATAGACATTGACGGGTATACTTGTTATACTGATTTAGTAGTGTTGAGTATATTGAGCTTCGACGTCATTCTGGGGATGGATTTCTTAGCTAAGCACCATGTGTTGGACAATTATGACCCATAGCATCACTATTTGTACAGATCACGGTGTTGTTGTACAAATTAACTATGGGACAAATGAGAGATTGCACTCTTATCATTTGTGATTAGATCACCTAGATATATAAATGATAGGAGGTCCTTATGATTTGTTCCTGGATTGAGAATGATATGAGACAGTATCAGTCCACGAAGGATAAATCATTAAATATCCCTAGTCAGAGTATTATCGAGATTGGACATCGATAAATATGTAAAGACTAATATTACACTTGTGCGCATTGTGAGGCACAACGGCATAGTTCTCATATATTGGGGTATAGGATACTCATGCAAGTGTAATAGGAGGTTGTGTTTTACCGATGGTACGGGAAACAGCTTCCACTCTGGATAGACCCCCTCGGAATTCCATTGGTAGTATGACTATGTGTCTATGGAAGTCTGAAATCAGGGGGTAGGTGTATTTGGTCTTAACCTGAGACTTGCACCGCTAATACTTACGACAATCAATATATTTTGGTTGCGGTCGTTCAGGGCTTTAACAGGTTATGTGTACGCATATGCTGGGTAGATTGTGAATCGTAGTGTGTTGGGTGTGATGTCAAGACGGAAGTATCACTCCAGTCATATGAAGTTGATGATCGCGTAGGGATACAGAACTGGTTCTCTAAAAAGTTGCAACCGTCAGGATAATATGACTTGGTCATGATTATCCGATATTAAAGAGACTAGTTGCTCATCATCCGATATATGTTTCGTACGGGGCAGACACTGTACCAGCCCCAGGCCTTGCATGTGATCATCTGAGACTGGATCGAAATACGCAATACTACGTATACTACGCCTGATATAGATCCTTTATTCCTGTAAGGATATTTATGGAGAATTGGGTAGGCATGGCGCTTTGCTAGAAGCCAACCTTGTCTTGTAATTCGGTATAAACGTAGTACGAGGTACTTACGTGTTCGGATAGTCCGACGACCGTATTTACTACCACCATATCCGGGGATTCATGGGTCGCTTCCCGAAGATTCACCGATGACGTATGACTCGCACTTTAATAAATCTGGGATGAATAAGATGAGAGAGAAAATTAATCTGGGATTAATTGCGGAGATATTTTATCTGGGATAAAATATCATTTAAAGAGAGAAAGCGATTAATTTGGATTAATCGATTAATTAAAATATTCGATATATTAAACAAAATTGGATTTCGACGCGGAATTGAAATTAGATTTTAATTCGGACGAACGAGTTAATTTAGAATTAATTCGTTAGCGACGTGAATAGTGATTTCGCTAGGTATAATCATTTAATTACTTCGCAATGGAAAATTCGTTAATTTGGAATTAGCGAACCCGAGCCCGGGATTATTTGCGAGCGCATTCGCATTTCTAATTCGAGTGCGGCACGCAAGTCAAATCAAGCGTCAAATCACTAGTCGCATCAAGCGTCAAATCATTAGTCACTTTGAGTGATGTGACAACTTGTCACATTGATTGATTGAGTGATGTGACTTGATGGAAGTGGTTGGAAAGTTTTTTGAAAGCTTGATTGACATATATTAATATTTTAATGTTTGGTATATGTTATTGATTTTGGAAATCAATTAAATCTAATACATCTTTTTATCTCTCTCTCTTCAATACACGGTTTGGAGCCAATTTTCTTCTCTCTCACGCCCATTTTGGGCTGTTCTTGTTCTGTTTTTCTGGGAAAACCGTGAGCAATGGGAAGCAAGTGTTTGATTTTTGTGACAAAAATCAAGAGAGCTAGCACTCAGAGAGACATGCGAAGGTGATAGGGAAGTCCACCCATGAGCCGGGAATCATTTGACGAAGCTTGGAGCTTGGATTCTTGAAGACACAAAACCGAATCTTGGAGAGGAAAGCAGTGAACTGCCGAGCAGTCCAGTGGGCAGAAAAAGGAAATTTTTGTTGCCTCCCGCGTCGCTCTACCGATCGATATGAGTATTCCGCAACTCCCTCGTTGTATTCACTTATGTTTCATGTTTGTTTATTGATCATTGGGACCTTAGCAAACTCCAACAATGGTATCATGAGCAAGGAAAAGCATGAAATTGATTTAAGGCTTAAAATTGGGTAAATTGATTTTGAGCATGATTTAATTAAATTGGATGTTTGAATATGCTTAAATCATGTTGAATTGAAGTTTGATTGGATCAATTTCAAGAAAATTGGTTTGGAACAATTTTGCCCAAAATTGGATGGCTTGGCCGAATGTAATGCCCTATTTTATTGTCTTGGAATTTTGATTTTTGATCATTGGATGTGTTGGAAATTAATTGGAAATGTTGATTTAATGTTGAATTTGATTCAATTGGATTGGATTTAAAATTGGACAAATAAATCACCATATTGCCGAGACTTATTGAGCATGTATTGGGTTTGATTTTTTTGTTAAATTGTGTTGGACATGATTTAATGATGATAAGCATGATTAATTAGGCTAATTTGATGTTTTGGAAATATTGATTTGGGTAATTAATTATGTTATACACTTTGTGTAATTAAATTGGGAATTTGGAATTTGGTAATTTAATTATGTTGGGCCTAATTTTGGAAATTGGACTTTTAAAGTTGTAATTGGGCTTATTGGGCTTGGTTGTACTAAGTGTAAGGGATTCTCGGGTAGGGCGCAGCGGAAACTTGGGTCGAGCTGAAATCGTATTTCAAAACTTTTTCAAAATACCGAGTAGATTATTCATTATCTAATATGAATAATCTATTCGGATTTCACCTAAACCCAAAATTAATTACTCATGTGTATGATCCAATCAGATGAAGTAATAATCCGACCACAAAAGGCCCTTTGTCCGACCACATTAGGTCCGACCAGACGAGGTCCGACCACATTAGTGCCGACCACATTAGGTCCGACCAGACGAGGTCCGACCACATACGTGCCGACCACATTAGGTCTGACCAGACGAGGTCCGACCACATAAGTGCCGACCACATAAGTGCCGACCACATTAGGTCTGACCAGACGAGGTCCGACCACATTAGTGCCGACCATTGTCAAACAGAAGAGTATTTTACATACATCATATACAAATCCAAATACTCAACATAAATGAAAAGCCAAAAGGTGGTACAAGGTCAGAAACTTGAAACCAACACTTAAATCAAGTTTCTCTAAACACCATTACAAGCCTCACCACAATGAAATAACTATAGAACAATTCTAGGTCATCTAAGAGTGGGTCAATAACTCTAGAATGGCAACTAGTTTATTAAACCATCAATAAATACTTATTAACTCATTAGTAACATTCTATGATCTTTATACATGCTCAACCCTTTCCAAAACTTCCATTCTCCAAAAAATACATAGAATAAAGAATAGAAAAACATAAGAACATCACAAGATGAAGACCACAACAAGAGGAACATTTTTCTCTCTAATGGCAAGTTGGAAATACTTACTAAATTCCAAGCTTTTCCTTATTTTTGCTTTTCTTTCTCTTAAGCTTCTATGTCTTCTTTCAATGGAGTTTTAGGTAAAGTGTGAAAGGTTATTAAACCCTAAATGAAACAAAACAATATATACTTGCTCACATTTTGCCTTGGCCGAAAATTGCCTAAGGAAATTAACAAGAAATTTGTTTTAATTTCATTTGAATTTCAACTTGCAACTTGATTAAATGATCATTACATTTTAATGATAAATTCAACCAAGTCAACAATTTCAACTTAGCCATTAAAAAAAATATCATAACTTTAAAATATCATAACTTTAATTAATTTAATCATTTAACAATTAAATAATCAATTAATTAATTAAATACAAATATATTAAATATATGTATAATATTTACATTAAATATTAAATACATATATTCATTTATGATATTAGTCAAATATCTCATTTTGACAATTAATTAATGTGTATTTGAATTAATCAAGTATTAAATGCAAATACACACAAATTAAGGAAATAACTATGGGGTCCCATCACATGTATTTTGCGTTTAACCTTTAAATGAATTTATAAATAATCAATATTATTTATATATGTTGCCCTAGTGCTCTGCGAGTATATTTCATTAGTGAGACTCTCTAGATTTAGGCATATCCGTCACGAAATCCAATTTCGTGTCCATAATTTATTCACCCGTAAATTATGACGACCACGGATAAACTCGTTGAATCATACAGGTCGAGGTCATGGCAAATGTATATTCCTCCGTCATAGGTATCCAGATATATCCCAGAGATATAGATGTAAACGTCAAATCTCTATGGGGATTATCCAGTCGACTATTCTATTAGCAATCTCAAAAAGAATATTTAGAACTGGCTTCTAAACTGTACCACGGGCCCATGGTTTTATCTGATTGCTAATCATATAGACTACCTATGCTTTGATACACAGAACTGACGGATCCTATCTTAATACGCACAGGACACCATGAGGATCTATCTACACCCAACGAACAGGCGGAGGTCTGATTTGAATAAATCGATGACGGGACTGCCATCTAAGTGTAGAAGATGTCTCATGTGCCCACAGTGGCATCTCAAGTCTAAGAATCACACGTGCTACTCAACCCGACAAGATTCTTATTGACGTTGGTGTACTATCCATTAAGAATCTTCGGTGAGTCATTCAGTGTTTATCCGCTATAAGCACCTACACGTCTATACTAGTCTCCAAGACTTATGGTTCATTGAGAAACCATTAGAATCATATATTCCAGTATACGGCATGTACCGGTCTCAACGGGTTTACTATACTGACCAAGTAGTATAAACCTTGACCAGGAACAGTCTGAGAATGACAACGTCATGATATAACTTAATGTCAGTTGCGACGCTTTTGCAACTGTACCATGACTAGTCATTCTAAGGTCATTACGTCTTTACCATATTAAAAGATACATAATATTATAGAAACTGCATATATTATTCAAAATAATAATGTTTTACAGAAGTATTCATAAAGAAATACAACCGGGAATTGGCGCTGTGAGCACCAACCCCAACACGAAGTTTGGTTTAGGAAAAATTGGTTGGATCCAATTAGGCCCAAAACCGCTTCCATAAAGCCCAAATGCGACTAATGGACCTTAATAATTTAATTGGGCCTAATGGGCCAAAATTGATTTCTAGGCTTATGGGGTAACTCCCGGATTGGACTTTGGTTATTGGATTTGACCCGAGTTGACCAAAAGTCCACGCCTTAAGAAATTAATTAAAAGCCCATTGGACTTTAATTAAATTGACGTTGGACGTTAATTGGGCTTTGAGACCCGTAACGATTAAATTTGGAATTTAAATCATAAAGGTTCGTAAATAAAGTGTGATATTTAATTTGGAATTAAATAGTGAATTAGTATTAAATACAAATTGAATTGGATTTAATTTTATAATTTAATTTAATTCGAGAATTCGTACTTTGAGTACTTATTCGCAAAATGAGTTTGACTCGAGCACAAAATAAAATCTTTGTTTGAACATTGGATGATCACTAATTATCAGATTAATTAATTTGATTAGATTGATTGATAACATGCTTGTGTGAATACAGGGTTGCGATGCATGAATAATGTATATCGGATGGATATTAGATGGGTGGGACAATTTTAGAAATTGTTGTAATAAATTTGATTTATTAAATTAGACCTGCGTGTCCAGCCTTATTACCTCCTTATTCTTTGTATTCTCTTGTCACCTATTCCCCTCAATGTAGATGAGGTTTCTTTAGAAGTGTAGTGTAACGGGTAGAAGTAATACATGTGCTAGCGGGAGAGAGAAATGGAGAGATTTGATCTAGGATCAATGTGTAAAGTATCCATCCGCATATCATTATTATTTTATTATACGCGCTTTATTATGTGTTTAGAATGCATGTTTAAGGGTGTATGATGATGAGACCTTAACAAAGATAATAAATTGGTTGCCAATTTGCATGCGAAAAACCCTCACAAATATTAAGCGTCTTTCCTTCCATTGAGTGATTCTTACTCAAGATCTAAGACTGGCATGGCTTGTTGGCCAAAGTCAAGATTGTGTGATATTTAATGGGATCCTAGCCCGCTAGGAAACACGGTTTCCCGAGTACTCGACTGCAGGTTAGAGGCTCGCCGAAAAATAGTGGGAGGCAAGAATTGAATTTGCAATATTCGTTTAATTACTTGCCATACGCGCTCAAAACAAATATCATTCGTCAAATAAATTAAATGTTAGTTGGACTAATATTTAAATGTTGTTTTAATAAATAGTTGGACTATATTCAAACTATTCATTTATAGTTGATTTTATAATTGGATTATAGTAATCATTATAATTGATTTTAATCTATTAAATTATAGTTGATTAAATAGTTAGACAATTTTAATCATTATAATAAATAGTACCGAAATCGTTGATTAAATAGTTGGACTATTGTAGACGTTGGTTTTCGCCCGAGGTCCACAATTGAGAATTCGAAGGAAGGGCACTAGCGATCGTGCAAAACAAAGGTAGAGTGAGCGGGAGTACTGCCCACCGGTGTGGTGGGTGCCGGGGGCACTCCGACGCTCAAGTCAGTAATGTGAATAAGTCGGATGTACGGAGAATAAGGCCTGAAGTTACCTCAGTCACCGTTTGTTTGCCGTGAGGGCAGGGTATTATGATTTCTCTGATGACAGGGAGTAGTGCTGTCTGATCTACCACCCCCGTTTATGCCATGACTATTCTCTTTTATAGGCCAATCTGACATGGGGTCATTTAAATCTATTCTTCCCGTTGGATGTGTTAATGATGAAGTTTATGACTGTAACTGTCGATTTAATGGAGTTCATTACCGAAGGCGTTATCCCAATTTAATTATTCATGAATCTGTTTGCCTTCCTAAACTGTTAAATCCGTGATGATGGGCTCTGGGATGGTCTGGCCTCTCGGCCCAAAGCTGATTTCTCAAACTAGGTCTGATGGTAAGCCTCGGGGCTTTGATTTCGTGGTTGGCCCAAAGGCGGAATGACAGTTATGCTCTTGGGCCCAAATTTGGCCCGTACAGTTTGTCCCCTACTCTCTAAGTCAATGAGTCTTTGGCTTGGAGAGTATTTGACGCGCGTGTCGAGACTATAGGATGAAGGTGTGCCTGAGCTTTGATGCTGCCTATTGATTGAACCAAACGAATGTCAAGTTATGTACTTGACTCTACATGATCCATCGTGGATGTGTCCAGTCGAATGAGATAGATGAAGGTTAGGATCATGAACTTGACTCTACAAGAGCCATTGGGGAAGTACCCAGTTGACTGAACAAGATGAAGGTCGGGATATATGTCATACGACATGTATAATATATGTCTACAACTTGACTCGACATGAATCTATGGGGGATGTCCCCGATTTACTGAACCGGATGAAGGTTCAAGATATACGTCATACGATATGTGTAGTCCATGTCTACAACTTTATTAGACATGAATCTATGGGGGATGTCCCCGGTCGACTGGACTTGATGAGTTCAGGAAGATATAAGTCATACGACATGTGTATTCCATGTCTACAACTTGACTCAATATAAGTCAATGGGGGATGTCCCCGGTCGACTGGACTTGATGAGTCCATTAAGATATAAGTCATACGACATGTGTATTCCATGTCTACAACTTGACTCGACATGAGTCCATGGGGGATGTCCCTGGTCAACTGAACCAGATGAAGGTTCAGGATATCACTAGACCTGATGAAGGTCTATGCAATAGTCTTTCCTTATCATACTACTAGACTTGTTGAAGGCCCACGAGACTGCTATCAAATGGTCCTGATGAAGGTCCGTGAAGGTCATCACTCATTCTCTTGATGAGGTTCATGACACTACAGTTGAATGAAATTGATGAAGGTCCATGCGAATCTTCACTCTACCTTTCTTGATGGAATTTACAACTGATGTTAATCCATCCATATAGAATGGACGAGATGACAATCCATTTTGTCATACATTGAATACAATCTTTCTGAATCATACGGGAGAGAAAACAATTCTTCCATATACCATGGAGTTGAAGACCAGCCACCTTGTTGTTTGGGATTCGAATGAACAAGATGTTTTATCATCCCGTTCATGTCGAGTGTAACCACATATGATGATATTACAAGTGCCCTTGAAGTTAAAATAATTTGGAATAAAGAAAGAGCTCCACTCGACTACTATTGGATTATGTCGAGTGGACTTAGTGCCTAACTTTATTTTTGTCTTGTCGAATGAGTGGGAAATTGTCGACAATTTTCACGCTTGAAGGGCCAACTTATTGCTTTTGTCGGTTGCTGGGGCCTTCCAACATGACCATGGCCCATGGGTGACGTCTTAGGCCTGATCCTGCAATTTCTGAATCAGCTGAGCCTATGAAAATTTTGCCTAGGCTGATTCGGTTTGTTTGGTTGGGCTCAATAAAGCCCAAATGTAATGCAACAAAAAAAAAGCTTTGTGTTCAGCCTACACTTGATACGCCAAATAATCCCCAAAACCAGATCTATAAACAAAACCCCAAAACCAGTCCTCTACACCGCCTCATTCACCGACAAAGGCTGCACTGAGTCGAGTCATCCAGAAGCCATGGTGCTAGAGCAAATCTGTTTGGCGCAACAAGCCAGGGACCTGAGCCATCACGATTTCGGTGATCTCCTCGGCTCGGGAGGTATCCACGTGGATTATCCATAGAGCGAGGTCGGATGCGAGAGCTGAGTCAACGTCGCGGTGGAGGAATCGATTATCGCTGCTCTTTTCTGGAACCGATTTGGGGATCTCTGTTACCGATTTGTGCTCTGTTTCATTTGTTGTATGGGCTCGATTGGGATTTTGTTGTTAGATCTGTTGATACGGACGGCTGTGGGGGACTGGATGCCCAATAGGTTAGGAGTCGTATCCCCTGGTGGGACTGTTTTGACAGCTTCTAGTGCTCAGAGTAGTTGCTGTGTTGTTCAGGGTAGTGCAATTGATGGAGCTGTAGGCTTGGAAATTGGATCGTTGAATGTGTTTTCCGGATCTGGTGTGTCGTCTTCACTTCCTGAGACTGTGATTGATTCTGGTTTTGTTGTGGGGAACTCATTATAGTGAAAGGGTCTGGTAAGGATACGGTAGTTTGACAGGTAATTTTCAAAAGCATGATAACCAGAAAGCCTAGATCTTGATGCTATTTGTTCAATACTAGTAGTTGAGCAGTAACAAGTTGTAAACTCGAAGTAGAGCCGCCAGCAAATGCAATCTCACCCATTCAATCGACCTCAAGCGACAACAAATTGCTTTACTCCTACGACAATATCAACTTTGATTTGGGTATCTTTGGTGTTCTGATAGGGAGACTGATTAGATTGGGCCAACCCAGCCGCTTCTTTTGCGTATCTATTTTGTGTTTTGCTCCTCTAGTTCAGAGACTCACAGGTATCTTTTTTTTTTTTTTTGAATGATCATACTACTCTTCCTGTTACAATTTAGGACATTTGGGGTCTGAAATGAGGTTGCTGATGTTTTTTTTTTTTTTTTTTTTGGCTGAGCTAACTAGTTGAGGAGATTGAATTCTCGACTTGGCTGGTTCTAAGATCAATTTATAGGGGATGGTCTTCTCTCGGGGCGTACTCTGTCCTTGTGGTTGTTGTCCTTGTTTGTGGGTCTAAGGGGCCATTGTCGGGTGATTGACCACAGGTTGCCACCGAGCTGTACAATCTATATATTCAAATGGAATATTGCCCTAGAACTCTTCGCCAGGGATTTGAATCATACAACCATTTTGACAAATAATCAACATGGCACTTGTTTCGCCAATTTGTCGAAGGCTTGGTGCATATACATGGACAAGGGATTATCCGTAGGAATTTAACCCTAAATAATATCTTTTTGATGCTCGCAATGATATTAAAATTGGGGATTTTGGTCTTGCCAAGTTATTGAAGTTGGATCAGCTTGAACAGGATGCAAGTTTCCCAACGGACACAACTGGAGTTTCAGTCGATGGTACCGGTCAAGTTGGTACCTACTTCTACACTGCTTTGTGGTCTTTTGTTTCCCAGAAAGCCTAGATCTTGCCGCTTCCTGTTCAATATTAGTTGTAGAGCTTAACAAATTTCATATTTATTGATTTGTAGATAAGGTGATGTATACTGGTTCTTTTGTTGGTGGTTTGGAGGTATTCAGTATGCCTATTTCTTCTCATGTTGCTAGTCCTTGTGTATTGAGTTCCTACAATTCTGGTCACGTGGATTCTGTTCCTGACGTGGGTACTTTTAGCAATGTTGTTCCATCTTTTGCCACTTGAGTGTTTGGTTAGTCAAGTTCTTTGAAGTTTTTCTAAAGCGCAGAATGGTCCTAAAGAAGTAGATCCTCTTGATTCAGCATCCAGGTCTACCTCACTACACTTTGCCAACCAAATATTTTACTGATGGAAGGTTTATATTGTGCCCTGCTCCATAGGTTGTTGAAGAGGGTAGTGTGTGCATATTTTTTTTTTAGTTGTCCCTCTCATGTTTTCGAAAGAATTAACCTAGAGATTATCAAGTAATGACAGTGTGGTCAGTGGTTTTGCTCCTAAAAAGTGTGTTTATTAAGATGTGTTGGCAAGATTTAGAAGCAAAGATTTTTTTTGAGTTGTCATCACTCGACACAACACAATACAAGAATTGAAGAAGTCTTTAGAGAATTTTCACTCTACCAGACATGATAGAAATCTGTGAGGCCTTCACTTTTTATTCCACTGGACCTAACGTAGGTGTATTATATGGGTATTTTATTCCTCATTTTATAAGGACTTGATAATGGTTAGTGAGGGTCTATAGTCGAATGGAGTTTATGGAGATCCATTGGATTCTTCACTTTACCGGGCTTGATGAAAGTCTATGGGAGGCTACATTTCATAAGACATGGTGAAGGCTAGGATCATACCCAAACCATGGGTCGAAAGACCAAGTGAGTTATACATGTCGTATGAAGATTACCTAAAAATAGTATAATGGGTTTGTAACATAAGTGTTTATGAAAATTGCTTAGAGTAAAAGGAAAGATCATATTTCAACAATACTTTGTACATGTAGTGTCAAATGGAATCTCCGTCTAGTGCCAGGCTTCATACGTGTCGCGCGGAGTGAGACATTCACCTCATGCTAAGTCTTTTTTCGTCTTAAGTCGAATGATATCTAAAACCAGAGTCAAGACTCATATATAGAGCGTCGAGTGGAATCATCGCTCAATACTAGACCATCATATACGTAGTGTTCATTGTGATATTTAGCAAGTGACATAATAATGTCAATTGGGACACCTACTAATGTCGAATGAGACATCCCTAAAAAGTCTCATGCCTCACTAATGTCGACTGGAACCTTTTTTTTCCTTAAAAAAAGAAGAAAAGAATGTGCAAGCCATATCTGGTAAAGTTGATTGGGAAGTTAAGGCGATTTACTCCAGTTGCTTCTGGGGAGTCGTATCGGAGCCTCTCATGGCTAGATTCTCTTCTTTTAGGGTGTGTAATAGTTCTTGGAGTATGGCCAGCTTTGTGGTCACAAGATCTGGTGTTTGCTCACTGCAAGAAGCCATGAGTGATTGTTTGTTTGTGAATTGTAGAATGAGAGATATCTGCCTGCTATGAATCGCTAAGGCCCCACGGTGGGCGCCAAATTGTAGACGCTGGTTTTCGCCCGAGGTCCACAATTGAGAATTTGAAGGAAGGGCACTAGCGATCCTGCAAAACAAAGGTAGAGTGAGCGGGAGTATTGCCCACCGGTGTGGTGGGTGCCAAGGGCACTCCGACGCTCAAGTCAGTAATGTGAATAAGTCGGATGTACGGAGAATAAGGCCTGAAGTTACCTCAGTCACCGTTTGTTTGCTATGAGGGCAGGGTATTATGATTTCTCTGATGACGGGGAGTAGTGCTGTCTGATCTACCACCCTCGTTTATGCCATGACTATTCTCTTTTATAGGCCAATCTGACATGGGGTCATTTAAATCTATTCTTCCCGTTGGATGTGTTAATGATGAAGTTTATGACTGTAACTGTCGATTTAATGGAGTTCATTACTGAAGGCGTTATCCCAATTTAATTATTCATGAATCTGTTTGCCTTCATAAACTATTAAATCTGTGATGATGGGCTCTGGGCTGGTCTGGCCTCTCGGCCCAAAGCTGATTTCTCAAACTAGGTCTGATGGTAAGCCTCGGGGCTTTGATTTCGTGGTTGGCCCAAAGGCGGAATGCCGGTTATGCCCTTGGGCCCAAATTTGGCCCGTACAACTATTAAAATCAATATATAATTGAAAGATTGACATTTAAAACATAATCCTAGGGAAAATGTATTTAAATGGTTTAATTTTCAAATTGGGAATAATTTCATGATGGTCCTGGAAAATAATAAGTTACTTTATTTGATAAAATAACATATTATGCCTAAGCCCGGAGTTAAGCAAATAGTAGAGCATAATCTTTGGAAGATTCATGCGATGATAACTTTAGTGCTTAATCCATTATACTTACCGCAGTAGACTTCTTAATTTCTGAATCAGAACTAAGGATTAGATCCTTTAAGTATGATAAAGAAATTGAAGGATCTTCATAAATCTATACTTAGATTTTAGAAGTATATATTGTAATAAATAACTCTTGGAGAGTTAATGACTATTCTCAATGAGACCAAGTCAAAGTTTGCAATAAGGCAAGTAACGCAAGACGCACCTTACTTCGATATTCTAGAAACCCGAGGCTTGCCAAAGGCTACTGGAATGTGAAAAGGGCAAAGGCAAAATCATTATAATCTTCTAGGAAGATAAATGACATATCCCAAAATGTCTGCCTAAATGTGGCAAACGGGATCGCGGAAGCGTGACTGCCGTTTGAACAAAGCAGACATGAAGGAATTGAAGACGGTGCAAGGCTCCGACTTCAATATGTTTGTCATATTTTGTTCACTACTAGTATTAAAATTGGATTTTAGATACTTAGTGTGGTATATAAACATATACATTGATGTTCAGAATCTGCTTTGAGCAGGATACTGACTTCAATTGAGATTTCTCTGTGAATCGGAAATGGGACGAAAGTCGCTGTTTTAACCGTAGATACCTAAGTTTAGGAACTACCTTCGGGTGTTTACCTAAATTTAGAAACTGTTATAATGTAACTAGTTTGACTAGAAATATTATCTCTATATCAGTGTTTAACCCACTGTGGGTTTACCTTTATATTCTAGAACACTGAAGTGTTTCATTATATAAAGATGATATTAAGATAAACACATTAGATGTGAATAACAGCATTTATATTTTGAATATAAATAAATCTCAAACGTAGAATATGACAAACAAATAGCTCAAACTGATTTGATCAGTTAAGAGACTTATAAGTGGCATTGTTGTCTGGGACACTTTTAAACAAGACTCGTATATCCACACTTTCGAAGAGTGGGTACTAGGACTAATTTGATTCTACTCAAATACAGTCTACGAATCTAGTCTATTAAGGTAAAGTGCCTAAAACACTATTTACTTGGTAAAAGTGAAAATGCCACCTATCTGTTAGCCCTAGTTCATAGTGAAGCAAGTGGGCCCATGTCTAGCTAGGCTAGAGGTGGATATGAATATTTCGTGACCTTTACGGATGTGGCATCGCGTTGTGGTTATGTGTTTCTTTTGAAGAACACAAATCGGAAACTTTTAGAGTTTCGACACAAAATAGACAAACAGATCGGCTATAGTATTATACCGTCACGGTAAGACCGTAATGAAAAAATAATTAAGTAATAAGTTTCTAATATACTTGAAAGAGTATAGTATTCTTTCAAAGAGGACTCTTCCTGGAACACGTCAATATGACGAGGTGTCCGAAAGGATAAACCAAATTTTGTTGGACATGATAAGGTTAATCATGAGTCGCTCTGAGCTACCATTTCCTTCAACGGATAAGCTTTAAATAGTGCAGAACTTATTTTGAATAAGGTTCCAAAATCTGTTTGACAGATTTCATATTAGATATGAACAGGAAAGAAACCAGGTTTCTCATTCCTGAACTCATTCCTGAACATTTGGGAATGCTAGGCATATGTTTGGAAGATACCAAACTAGAACCCAAATTGGATAAGTGTCAATTGTAGGTTATCCTAGGGATACCATAAGTATAGTATTTATACAACTCACAAGAGAACAATGTAATTGTTGCTCGCCATGCGGTTTTCCTAAGAGGAATACCGATATGCAGTGGTTAGTGGGAGGATAGTAAAACTCGATGAAAATCGGAGTAATACTATTCAAAGCACCGAATCTTAATGGAACATAAATAGTTCATCAAGTATGAAACTATACCATAATCTTCGTATACACAAGAACCACGTATGTTGGAAAGAGTCAGAAAACAACATGGGGTATGGGTTTCTGATCTTACCTCGAAAAGATGTCTATCTTATTTAGGTATACAAACTGACTACGTATGAGGTAGTGATACAGGGTATCGACTCCCTATTATGAAAAAATGTCATAATATCCAAAATAGATTCCATGTATATCAACTTAGTTTGGATACTAGTTGATGTACCACAAGGTATTGTGCCTATTGGTACTATATAAGTCTTCAAGGAAGACATACATGGATGGTAATATACCAACGTATAAAGCTAGGCTTTTAGCGGAAAGGTATCGTTATCAACATTGTGTTGATTACGATTCAACCTTTTAACTGTTGCCACGGTAAATCCATTTGGATAATGCTTGCTAAAGCTGCGTGTTTCATTTATGAAATATGACAGCTTTACGGGAAAATCGCTTTCCTGAAAAGGAAACCTTTTGGAGGATGTTTAAAACATCCTGTCGATTTTGTCGTACCAAAACTAGCAAACAAGGTTTGCGGGTTATTCGATCCATGTTTGGGTTGAAGCAAACATAGATTCTTGGAATTATCGTTTTGATGAAATCATAATAGTTTATGATTTAATTCAAAACGAAATGATTCTTGTGTATAAAAGAGGGTTAGTGGGAGCGCACTGACAGTGGTTGTCATATAAATAATGATAATATATGTCATTTCTTGGAAATGATATTCCCATAAAATAATCGGTGAAAGCTAGGCTTTCGAGAAAAATCTCCGAGAAATCATACATTGAAAAATGTACGCGACCTGGTATCTCATACGCTTTGAGCATATGAAGTCACAAACAGGCCAATCCAAGTGATAGTCACTGGATTGAAGTTAAGAACATACTTAGTATCTTAGAGAATTAAGAATATTGTCTTGAACTATGGAGATGGAGAACTTGAAGTGACTGGGATCACTGTAGCAAGTTTCCTAACCAATAAAACGACTGTAAGTCGCAAACGGAACTATACAGTTTGAATAACGGTACAGTGAGCAGGAAATATTCCAAGAAAGATATTGTTACTGAATAAACAACAAATGCGGGTTATTGCTGCAGCTGAGGCAGCAATGGAAGCCTTCTGGGTCGATACAAAATCTAATTAGATTAGATATAATTATGTTAGCAGTTGAGCTATGCGTCAGCACAGGCTAAAGAATTAATGGTCTCATCAACGATCCAGATACATACTTCGACTATTCATCTGATTCGTTCGGATCATACATCGTGGCGATGTGATGATCGTATAAATCGCATCAGACGATAATCATGCAAATCCGCTGACGAAAGCCTTTTCTCAGCAGTTTGAACCAACTGTACATAGTTCGGGTGTCAGACACTCGAGTGACTGGCTATAGGCCAAATGGGAGATTATTGGACAATTATGACCCATAGCGTCACTATTTGTACAGATCACGGTGTTGTTGTACAAATTAATTATGTGACAAATGAGATTGCACTCTTGTCATTTGTGATTAGATCACCTAGATATATAAATGATAGGAGGTCCTTATGATTTGTTCCTGGATTGATAATGATATGAGACAGTATCAGTCCACGAAGGATAAATCATTAAATATCCTTAGTCAGAGTATTATCGAGATTGGACATCGATAAATACGTAAAAGACTAGTATTACACTTGTGCGCGTTGTGAGGGCACAACGGCATAGTTCTCATATATTTGGGTATATGATACTCATGCAAGTGTAATAGGAGATTGTGTTTTACCGATGGTATGGGAAACAGCTTCACTTTGGATAGACCCCCTCGGAATTCCATTGGTAGTATGACTATGTGTCTATGGAAATCCGAAATCAGGGTAGGTGTATTTGGTCTTAACCTGAGACTTGCACCGCTAATACTTGCGATAATAAATATACTTTGGTTGCGGTCGTCCAGGGCTTTAACAGGTTCTGTGTACGCCTATGCTGTGTATATTGAGAATCGTAGTGTGTTGGGTGTGATGTCAAGACGGAAGTGTCACTCCATTCATATGGAGTTGATGATCACGTAGGGATACATAATTGGTTCTCTAAAAAGGTTGCAACCATCGGGATAATATGATTTGATCATGATTATCCGATATTAAAGAGACTAGTTGCTCGTCATCCGATATATGCTTCGTACGGGGCAGACACTGTACCAGCCCCAGGCCTTGCATGTGATCATCTGATACTGGATCGAAATACGCAATACTACGTATACTACGACTGATATAGATCCTTTATTCCTGTAAGGATATTTCTGGAGAATTGGGTAGGCATGGCGCTTTGCTAGAAGCCAACCTTGTCTTGTAATTCGGTATAAACGTAGTACGAGGTACTTACGTGTTCGGATAGTCCGACGACCGTATTTACTACCAATATATCCGGGGATCTCATGGGTCGCTTCCCGAAGATTCACCGATGATGTATGACTCGCACTTTTAATTAATCTGAGATTAATAAGATGAGAGAGAAAATTAATCTGGGATTAATTGCGGAGATATTTTATCTGGGATAAAATATCATTTAAAGAGAGAAAGCGATTAATTTGGAATTAATCGATTAATTAATATATTCGATATATTAAACAAAATTGGATTTCGACAGGGAATTGAAATTAGATTTTAATTCGGGCGAACGAGTTAATTTAGAATTAATTCGTTAGCGACGTGAATAGTGATTTCGCTAGGCATAATCATTTAATTACGTCGCAACGGAAAATTTGTTAATTTAGAATTAGCGAACCCGAGCCCGGGATTGTTTGCGAGCGCATTCGCATTTCAAATTCGAGTGCGGCACGCAAGTCAAATCAAGGGTCAAATCGCTAGTCGCATCAAGCGTCAAATCATTAGTCATTTTGAGTGATGTGACAATTTGTCACATTGATTGATTGAGTGATGTGACTTGATGGAAGTGGTTGGAAAGTTTTTTGAAATCTTGATTGACATATATTAATATTTTAATGTTTGGTATATGTTATTGATTTTGGAAATCAATTAAATCTAATACAACTTTTTGTCTCTCTCTTTTCAACACACGGTTTGGAGCCAATTTTCTTCTTCTCTCTCACGCCCATTTTGGGCTGTTCTTGTTCTGTTTTTCAGGGAAAACTGTGAGCAATGGGAAGCAAGTGTTTGATTTTTGTGATAAAAATCAAGAGAGCTAGCACTCCGAGAGACATGCGAAGGTGATAGGGAAGTCCACCCATGAGCCGGGAATCATTTGACGAAGCTTGGAGCTTGGATTCTTGAAGACACAAAGTCGAATCTTGGAGAGGAAAACAGTGAACTACCGAGCAGTCTAGTGGGCAGAAAAAGGAAATTTTTGTTGCCTCCTGCGTCGCTCAACCGATCAATGTGAGTATTCTGCAACTCCCTCGTTGTATTCACTTATGTTTCATGCTTGTTTATTGATCCTTGGGACCTTAGCAAACTCCAACACCATGCAGTACTAGATTTTCGAGAGAATACCATTACACTACATGTTCCCGATAGACCAGTAAAATTTTATCATGGGGATATGACCATAGCGCCTCACAATTTGATATCATCTATGCAAGAATTTAAGCTACTTTAGAAGAGAAGCATTGGTTATTTGGCATATATGACAGATAGCAGAGCAGGAAATATAGACCTTGAGCAGATCCCGGTAGTGACGGAGTATCCTGATGTGTTCCCAGATGAGTTGCTATGACTACCACGAGATAGGGATATTGAGTTTTATATAGACGTTGTTGGGAAGCGGCCGCGAGTGCGCAGCGGAAAATAAATAATTAAAATTATGATGCCGTTTTCCCTTTGCCCAATACCCATTTATTTTGATTGTTCTACAAGCCTAGGTATATTACTATATATTCTAAGCATAAAACTCATAAAACATGCAAAGAACATAAACCTAAACATGATAACGATCATAAGAACTCTAATAAAAATAAAGAAAGAAAAAGACTTACTTGAACCGAAGACTCCTCCAGTCCTCCCTCCAATCTACAAGCCTTTCTCGAACGCAGCAAGCTCTTCCACGTTCCAAAGAGCCACCCAAGTGTGTGGCCTCCAAAGATGCACACACCAAAACCAAAACTCAACGGCAAGACTACGCCTTGAGTGCAGTGGTATTTTGCCCTTGGTGCTAGCTGTTGGGTTTCTCTAAGGTCCCAAGGATCAAATCAAGCTATGAAACATGTATGAATACATCAAAGAAGTTGTGGAATACTTACAATGATCGGTTGAGCGATGCGATGAACACAAAAAATTCTTTTTCTCCTAATTCGGCCATGGATGATCCACTTTTGAGTGCTAGCTCTTGGTGATTTTTGCCACAAAAATCACCATCTTCATCCTTGTAAATTTCGATCTTGCCAAGAAAAGGAGAAAGAAGAATTTTGGCCTCAAAGCTTTCGGTCATGTCCTCCTCCAAGCTCCAAGCTTTGGCTAGTGATTCCATGCCCACGGGTGGGTTTCCCTATCACCTTCGCAAGACTCCTAAAGCGTGCTAGCACTCCGTGAAAATTTGCAACAAATCCTCACTAAGCTTCTTCTTCATTCTCGGTGAAACCAGAAATTTGAGGAAGAAGATGGCCCTAGGCCGAGAAAGATGAGAGGAGGGAGAGAGTGAGAGTGTTATATTTGGTTGTTTTTGGATTTGTGTATCTAATACCCAAAATTCAAAATTCAAAATTCCATTTACCAAAAGTCAAAGGTAATAAAGCCACAACCACTCTTGTCACTATTCACATCAAAAGTGATTAGACATCACTTCACTCAAAGTGATGTGACTTCCATCACTTGATTGACTAGTGATTTGACGCTTGATGTGTCTTGTGGGCCGCACTTTAATTCGCAATACGAGTGCGCCCGCAAACACTCCCAGGCTCGGGTTCGCTAATTCCAAATTAACGAATTTTCCGTTGCGACGTAATTAAATAATTATGCCTAGCAAAATTACTATTCACGTCGCTAACGAATTAATTCTAAATTAACTCATTCGCCCGAATTAAAATCTAATTTTAATTCCGCGTCGAAATCCAATTTAGTATAATATATCGAATATATTATTTTATCGATTAATTCCAAATTAATCGTTCTCTCTCTTTAATTAATATTTTATCCCAGATAAAACATCTCTGTAATTAATCCCAAATTAATTTTCTCTCTCAACTAATTAATCCCAGATTAATAAAGTGCGAGTCATACGTCATCGGTGAATCTTCGGGAAGCGACCCATGAGATCCCCGGATATGTTGGCAGTAAAAAATAGCTAGATTTCCTTACTCCAATCTAAACCTAAGTAAGAGAAAGAAGCCTTGAGACTCCATTGATAAAGAAGGCATTTGAAATAAGGTAAAGTTGTTTGATCCAAACTTTAATATTTTGAGTTTTCGTAGTTTGATGGTTGTAGAATGTTGTTGACTTAAAAATAAGGTAGTTTGGATGGTTCTGTGTTGAGTAATTGGTGTTTGGATAATTCTAAGTTTATTATCCTAGTTGGTTGATCTAGTGAAGATTTGTGAGATTTGATGGTGTTGGGATACTAGAAGTGTGATATAATGATAAATTAGATGTTATATTTGCTTGTGACTGTGTTGAAATAAGATTCGGGGTTAACCATGAAAGGAATGAAATCTGGGTTCTGGAAATGGCGACGCGCACGAGGCAAGAGCCTGAATTTGGGTATGATGAGGTCGCGTCCCAACATAACTGGACCTGCATTGTGATGCGTACCATAGCCCTGAACCTTTGTTTCAGCTGAAGTCGCGACGCGTGACTAAATATTTAAGTTGATTTATGTTAACTTGTTATTGATCGAGATTTATTTTTAAATACTTTAGGGCATTAACGTTATTGAATTATCAGTTATTTCTTATGTAAGAAAGTTTTGGGAGATTTTAAGATTTAAAAGAATAAGTTTTGTTTTTTTCAAGGCATGGGGGAAAAACTCACCTCAGCTCTAACTTATGGAATTGATGGAAAGAGAACGTATGCACAGGTAGTTCAGGGCTAGGGGGACGGCGATGCATAACGCCCCCAGACCCTAGTTTAAGAGTCATATAGTAGCATGAATCAGCACTATCGGCTCTAGTTCAGTGGCTTGGGGGACAACACGTAACGCCCCAAGACCACTAGTTAGGCGTATGGAGGACGGCGATACATAACGCCCTCATGCGTCAGGTTTTCTACAGTACCAGATGATTTATACAGAAAGTATTTTAGAAAAGGTTTTTCTCAAATTTAAAAGAAAAGAACCAGTTTTCAAACAAGGATTTCAGAAGCATTTTATGATTAAATGATTTTAAACAGTTGTATTGATTCATTTTCTTTGATTTTGTAGCTCCACTCACCGAGTTCCATAGGACTCACCCCCACCACTTCTTAGTTCTTTTGCAAGATCCGTCTTTTGGTGGACAAGTGTTATGCTGCAGTCACTAGTCATGGGGTCCATCATTCCAGATCTATATTCATATAGAATGTAGTTCTCTAGAATATCATTTTGTTGCATCGTAGACATACATTCGATGATGTGTATACTATATAAACTTTCAGATATATGTGTGTGTGTGTATTTATATATATATAGTTCATTTCGTTATCTTGCACTTAAGTTTACTTTAAGTTTTAAAGTTTGCATGTCTGATCAGTTATAATATTACATAGTATTTTAGGTAAGAGCAAGTGCTTTATTACATAAGTTAGAGGCTTAAGCAACAAGGGTATTTGCTGCTTGCCAGTAACATACCCGTACTGGGGATGTTACACCAAGTAAGTATGTTATGCGATGAATGCTTGAAGTATAGTTAATTGATGCATGATTGTAGGTTTGTATCCAAACTACGATCTTAACATCGTTTTATAATTTGTTTGATGATGTTATTGTCGGTTATATGACATTTATATGTTTGGATATGGGTATATGAAAGTATTATTGTAGGAAGCGTTTTTAGGTTTGTATGATTGGTAAGTGAAAGATCTGAGGATCGATAAAAGTTAATTTTTCTGAATTGTTAGGTATATATATATGTCATATATTTGAATATGATCGATCAGTGGGTTTGGACATGTATGTGCAAGCTCTAGGGCTAGAAGTGTTTGCGGATATGAACGATTCTAAATAAAGATTCTAAAATCAGACGTATGGAATTATTAAGTGATAGATCTAAGGGTTAATATATGATATGTACTTAAGTTTGTAAAGACATATGTAGGTATGGTATGGTTCTGATATATGACCGACAGAGTATAAGAATACTTACGAATTAATATAATTTCGCATATGGGTAACCACTATAACTCTTTTGGTATTTTTTTCGTATGGTCAGTTAGTAAATGATAAATGGAAGTTTGAAGGATTATTAGAAAATGGATAAAAATCAGCTCACGTAAAGGTTCTGAAAATGATAGTTATATCATAGTTCACATATGTTTAATTAACAAATGTTATAATATGTTTGACGTGTATGCTTTTGTTATGCACGATTACTTACTGAGTTTCATAACTCACACTACTATAGTTTCCTTGTTTTGCAGGTTGGTAACCAGATCGGTCAGCCATTCAAGTTTGAATATCTTGCTCTAGTCGATGGATTACTCAAGTTACAGTCACCCAATCTAGAGTCCTGAGAAGGGTCATATAATTTAAAAATCATGTTACATGTGTATATGTTTATTAATTAAAGAACATTATTATATGTCTGTAATTATAAGCATTGGATTGTCTGTTTTGATTTGGGCACGGAACCCTGAAGATTGATGATGTGATTTGAATTATTTTGAGTTGGACCGGGGGTCCTATTTGCGTATTTCATATTTGTACAGGTTTTTTTGGTGATAGACTGTAATTCAGGTTGTCCATTTTTAGGACACATGTCTGTTTTCCGTTTGTTTGGAGACTTAGGGAGACGAATTATCTCTGCCTCATGCCGGTAACGTCATGCATCTGGCAGGATGTTACACCTCGGCCCCACCATAAATTTGTCGTCTTATTAAGCGTAAGATAAGATGGATTACAAATTTTTAAGTTCATGGTCATATGTTGAATTATTATTTATAAAAACAGTTCAAATAGATGTATTTGTTACTGCAGTGTACTGTGACCACTTCCAAGTTTTGTCATTATTATTGGAAGATTAATTCCTTTAAGTATACAGTCATCGTCAAAAACAATGATACAGTGTTGTTTTCGAATTAAAGCAATGCAACTCAATTATGTATATTTATGTTTCCGAATAGAAACAAAATTGTCACATCAGCCAGATCGTTTTCCTATATTCCTTTATCATTTTGTCTAAAAAAGACTAATTCCTCTATTTATGTTTCCGAATAGAAACAAAATTGTCACATCAGCCAGATCATTTTCCTATATTCCTTTATCATTTTGTCTAAAGAAGACTAATCCCTCTAATTCTATGAATTTTTTTTTTTAAAAAAGTCAATATTTTTTAAAAAAAATTTGGATGACCTAATATTTCACTACTTAGTAATCCAAAGAGTTAAGAGTTTTAATAAAAGATAGAGGGATATAGGGCAAAAACACTTTAAATATTATTGTTAACAGAAATAAATTTATCCCAAGAACGAAAAGGCCGAACGTATCAAATGACGAAAAGGCACAGCGTCGTTCTAGAAATGGATGAAGAATGATTTGACCCAGAAAGACTCAACTTAGAATAATTCGAGAAACGGGTAAAGAACGATGAAAGATGAATAACGAAGGTACCATATGCGGATGGCTAGCTAAGTGGACGCTCTTACGGTTATTGCACAGACATGCAAGAACCCCGACGATCTAGCAAGTTACCCAGCGATTGCATGCACGATCCAGTGGTTGCGCGCATGATCTAACAGTTACATGTGAGCAGGGAACGTGGGGGCATAATGGGCTGAAGACGGCGAAACTGCTCGAGCGTTTGGCAGAATCATGCACTATAAAAGGCTCAGGTGTAGCAAAGAAAAAAAAAGACTGAAAATGAGCAAATAGTTTAAATTCTTAGCTTTGTAATCTTTATGACTGTAATCTGTGTATTTGTGCCCCTTGAAGGCATTTTCTTAGAATCAATCACCATTTTCTGGGATTGTGTCTCAGCAGATTTGAACCTTACACGCGTAGTAACGAAAATTATGTGAACAATTATAGTTGAAAAATATTCAAGAGGGACCGATGGATGCATTTTTTCATTTGTGAATTGTCAATGGACTAACCTCTTCATTTGATTATTAATCCTTCAAACTAACGTAGAAAAATTACCAAAAAAGAAGAAAAATCTACTTCGCATTTTTTATTCAATTCGAATAAATAATTTTCTCTTTTTGAAACATTTAAAACTTTATTATTAAATTATTTAATTAAATTTAAATGAAACAGATAAAATTTTAACTGTACTAAATTTAGACTCGATCTCTGGTAATTTTTCACCAAGCCGTGAATAAAGAAATTTATTTAAAAAAATGATAAACGATCGTGCCGGACCGTAATGCTAATGTAAATAAAAGGAACACTAACTAATTTTATTTTCTTTGAAGTGTGTCAGACTTCCCATCACAATTAACTTCCATAGATTCAAATAAAATGATATCATTACGGTTGACGCTTGACTATGATTGGCAAGGGGAAGGGAAGGTACAGGATTGGGATTGAATGGATGAAAAATCATTTTCATCTTGTTCGGTTATATTATTTCAGGATAAAAAATGTTTTGATCTAGTCTCATATTTTGTTAATTCACATCCCATATTTTTAAATCTTATCTCATCTCATTGTCCCGTCTCGTTCCGTTTCAATTTTCGAAATAATATTTTTGTCCCGTGCCATCCCCTTTACAAAAAAAGATATAAAAATATGTCACAAATTACGCTGGGAAAAATTATCATCTCTAAGCTTGACTACTATACGAGGTATTAATACAATTCTTAAATGCTAACGTATTAAATAAATTTATTGGGTGAGATGTTTTAACTTAAATTTTTTACTTAAAAATAAATATAAATATTTATTCATTAATTTAATTTTTCAAAAACAACTTTTTTCAATTAAAATTTTTACTCGTAAAGCTTTTTAGAAAAAGATTTTTTGACCAAAAAAATTATTTTGTTGTTAAAAATTATAAAATTTGTTGACGGCTGATTTCGGTCTCAGGGCATATGAGAATATTACCCCCAGAACAACTCTCCCTCAATAGTGAATTTGTTTGGTTATGGGGGGAACCAAAAGCAAATTTAGCAAAAGACAGACAAATACACCAATCAACAAAGAGATTTAACGTGGTTCGGCGGATCAGATCCAACCTACGTCCACGGGCACAGAACGGATGATATTTTTATTACTGAGATATGCTTCTCTGATATCTCTCGTGTTTACAAGTCTGATTGTAATGATTCTCATACCCCTTACTTACACTTTCCCCTTCTATTTATAATAGTGAAGAAATCAGATTCATTTTCCCATAAGGGATTCCTAGTTGAAAACTACATTCACTTCCCATATCCTATTAGGATACTGACTCATCAACCTTTCCCCATGAAAGTAGGATAACTTATCTCCTTACCCCATAAGAATAGGATAACTTATCTCCTTACCATAAGAATATGATAACTTATCTCTTTATCCCATAAGAATAGGATAACTTATCATCTGGAGCATATCTCGCTATCTGGTCGGTCTTCATGAGGTCGGTCATGATGATCTTTTGAACTGAGAATGCTGATGTCGATCTGATAATGTCCGGTCATCCGATCTTAAGTGGTCGGGTTAACGATCATAAGCGCTCGGCCCCTAACTCATGTGGTCGGGTCGGCATTAGTGGTCTCGATCAAGAAGGGAGTTACCTTTTTACCCCTGTCGTACTGCTTAAATATCATAGTGCTTAAAAAACCATCAACATCTATCCCCTAGTTCTCGGTAACAAAGAGTTTGCGAGTTGATGCCAGGAACTATAAAAAAAGATTGTGTGCCGATTAATCCGTCGGTGGTCACTCCAGGAACCGCAGAGAAAAAATGCCTTGCCCTTATGCTGATGACGATCGACTCGGTGGGACGTAACCCGACCCCGAGCTGAGAATAACATTTGGCTCTGGGGAATGTCCCCTCCCTAGACCAATAAAGGGCCGACCATGAGGAGATTGTTCCGACCCATGCCGATGATAAGTCTCTCGGTGGGACGTATTGTTGGGGTTGGTGCTCAGAGCGCCATCCGGACCGTATTTATGTCTGATT
>SKCR01052026.1:0-30725 GCA_019454045.1 Zanthoxylum bungeanum | reverse complement strand
TCCAATTAAACTATAACCACGAATATTACAAACTTTTCAATTACAAAGCTCATGTCTTATGTTACTATGCATGTTGATAATACCTGTCAAATGAGCAATGAAGATTCATTTTAGTCAGTATTATGGAGAATTCACAAATTAAATAATTCAAAATGAAATAAACAAAAATTAACTTATTTCGAAATAAATGACTTGAATACGTCTCAAGAGTGGAAACTCCTTACTCGGCTATTTCTTACCAATTTCCATTTCACCTTTTTAGTTAAAATAAAAACCAAAATGCAAAATATTTTTGTAATTTTTGAAAATTTTTCAATTTTTTTTTTTGTATTTTTTCGAAAAATTTTGGACTAAAAATAAAACACAATACAAACAAGTACTATTAACTATACCTTACCCCCAAACCTAAATGAGACATTGTCCCCAATGTCTTAAACAGTAGAAAGAGTTTAGAAAATAATATCTGGTTAGCTGAAATTCTACAGAAAATTACAGGTTAAGATCCAGATTTATTCGACGCTTCTTACCACGATCGTCCTCGGACCAATTTATCTTTGATATGATAGGGTCAACTTTTGGTTCATAGGCTATGAGTTGGTCAATTAGATCTGGAGCAGTTCTGGCAGTGAAGAGGAGTTCTTTTAAAGGTTTTGACACGAACCCATTTCTCCGATTTCTCCGATCATCATCAAGAAACACACAAAGAAAATCGTAAAACCCATCAACGTTGTACAACCCAATTGGTTTCTGGTGTATGTTAGGTTCGCCCAAGATAGTACAATAAAATTTCCTCCAATGTGCCCAAGCCACCTGGCAAAGCAATAAAAGCATCAGCACGGTTAATCATTTCTACCAGACGTTCAGACATACCTGGCACGATCAGTTCCTCTCCGTTTGTTGTTCAATAAGATTTGCTTCTGCCAAGGGTTTTGGGATGATTTCCAAACGTGACTGACTCCTTCCTGTACGGCCTTTGAAACAATCCACATTAGTCCAAGATTGCCTCCTCCATATATTAAGTGCATATTCCTTACAGCTAAGACTCGACCCAATTCTTGTGATGCTTCTATGTATTGTGGTTTAGTACCAATAGTACTACCGCAAAACACACAAATGTTTTCAACTCGTCTTCTTGAAGTGGTTTCCATTTTTTAATTCTGGATGTCTTCAAAAGTGCAATGATGAGTTGAATTTATAATACCTGAAAAGGGTGAGTAAAAATAGCACAAGTATCTTCCAAGGGGCGATTAGTAGCAAAATAGTAAAATAGATCGTGATAGTCAACAAAATCTGGATCCTGTCGGAGAAAATAAAAGAAAACAAATCACAATTATTAGGAAAAGACAAAGAGATATAATATTTACAAAAATAACGAGCTTGATTGACGTCTATGCGTCAGGGACAAGCTTCCCATCCAATTTTCTTATAAATTGGCAAACAGGGTCTTTTTGAGTCAATTCCCAAGACTTAACTGTTGTCTTTCTTTTTGAAACTGTGTATGTAATTTGCGAAAGGCTATGTGAACATGTCCACTGGGATGCGTCTCAAGAGTCGAAGATATATCATCTAAAGACTCCTTACTCAAGCCACCCCTAATGAATTTAATTTCGTCTTCGCGATTTTCAGACACCATTCCTAAAGAACGACAACGAGTATTGCAATTCCATCGTGCACATTTGTAACAAACACCCATTTGCTTAGCTCTTCGTTTCTTTGCATAGGTGCTTCTTCCAAAACCAGGCAGATGTGAAATAAAAGATTCAGAAGACTCACCTGCCAATCGAACTCGTGCTTCAATTACCCAACGAATATCATTGGGCACACTATGGATCGTCAGTAGTCTCATTCGTTCCAAGCGCTTTCAATAGAGATTTTTGTGGGAGAGAAGGAAATCGCTTGCGAAGATTTGCGAGAGCTTCTTCCATCTTGAAATGATTTAATCTGCAAAACTAAACACAAAAATTAAAATCACACACAAATCACAATATATACAAAAATTGCATGCATGGGTTGCCTCCCTGCGAGCGCTAAGTTTAAGAGTCGTCAGCTAGACTTGACTTCTCGAACGTTTATGCTGGATCTGAAAGTGTGACACTTTCTTTTTGTCGCCCAAATGATTCTCCCCAGTAGTGCTTGACACGCTGACTGTTAACCTTGAATGTGTTGTTGGTATTGGGATCCAATAACTCAACAGCTCCATATGGTAAAACCTGAGTGATCACAATGGTCAAGACCACCTAGATTTCAACTTTCCTGGGAAAAGTTTCAACCTCGAATTGTACAACACACATGCTGCCTTGGTTCCAACTGTCTGTGCACTATTTTTTTGTCATGCCATGCCATTTTTTGGTCTTTTCCTTGTATAATTGGCATTGTCATAAGCCTGTAGGCGAATTCTTCCATTCGTTGAGTTGGTGCAGTCTTTTTCTCTCCCTGCAGCTTGTGAGTCAAGATTCAACTTCTTCAGTGCCCAGTACGCCTTGTGTTCAAGCTCAACTGGCAGATGGCATGCTTTCCCAAACACCAATCGATATGGAGACATACCAATGGGTGTCTTGTAAGCTGTCCTGTAGGCCCATAATGCATCATCTAGTTTTGTTGACCAGTCCCTCCTTGTTGATCCAATGGTTCTTTCTAGGATTCTTTTGATCTCCCTGTTTGAAATCTCAACCTGTCCATTTGACTGTGGATGGTAAGCTGTGGCAACTTTGTGAGTTACTCCGTATTTGGATAGGAGTGCATCGAAGTATTTGTTGCAGAAATGTGAGCCACCATCGCTGATAATTGCCCGCGGTGTTCCGAACCGAGTGAAAATATTCTTTTTCAGGAATTTGATCACAACTTTTGAGTCATTGGATGGCAGTGCAATTGCTTCAACCCATTTGGAGACGTAGTCTACAGCAACCAAGATGTACAAGTTTCCAAATGATGGAACAAATAGTCCCATGAAATCAATACCCCATACATCAAATATTTCCACTTCTAGAATGTTTTGCAATGGTCCTTCGTTTCTCCTGGAAATATTCCCCGTTCTCTGGCACCTGTCACATTGAAAAGCAAAAATATAAGCATCTTTAAAAAGTGTGGGCCAGAACAAACCTGATTGAAGGACTTTGGCTGTAGTTTTGTTTCCGTTGAAGTGTCCGCCGTATGGTGATGAATGACAGTGTTGCAAAACACTGTTGATTTCCTCTTGTGGAACACATCGTCTCAGTAGTTGATCAGCACACCGTTTGAACAGGTACGGTTCATCCCAGACATAATGTTTGACTTCTTTGAAGAACTTCTTCTGTTGCTGAGTTGTCCATTCCAACGGCCATTTTCCTGACACAATATAATTGACATAGTCAGCATACCAAGGGACTTCCTGTTGATTTATGGAAAACAGTTGTTCATCTGGAAAAGTTCTTTGATTGATGGATCTTTGTCAGCTGTTTCTCCATTCTCGAGCCTTGATAGATAATCTGCCACCTGATTTTCTGTTCTTTCCTGTCTCGAATCACCACGTCGAATTCTTGCAGAAGAAGTATCCAACGGATCAATCTGGGTTTGGCATCTTTCTTTGTGATCAGATATTTGATTGCTGAATGATCTGTGTAAACCACCACTTTGGGACCCAACAGATAAGCGGAATTTGTCAAAAGCATACACAACTGCTAGCAACTCCTTTTCAGTGGTTGTGTAGTTGAGTTGAGCTTCATTCAAGTTCTGCTGGAGTAGTAAATGGTGTGGAAAATCTTTGCTTTGCGTTGTCCCAAAACTGCACCTACAGCAAAATCACTAGCATCACATATTACCTTCGAATGGAAGGGTCCAATCTGGTGCTACAATGATGGGGGCAGAAATCAGCTTCTGTTTTAAGATCTCGAAAGCTGCCTGGCATTCTTTGGTGAAGTTAAAAGGCACATCATTTTCCAGAAGATTGCAAAGAGGTTTAGCAATCTTGGAAAAGTCTTTGATAAATCTTCTGTAAAAAACTTGCATGTCCAAGAAAACTCCGAATCCCTTTGACAGATGTTGGTGGAGGTAGTTTTCAATTGTCTCGATCTTTGCTTTGTCTACCTCAATCCCTTTTTGTGAATCCGGTGTCCAAGAACAATGCTTTCATGCACCATGAAATGACATTTCTCCCAGTTGAGTACAGTATTGTATCTTCGCACCTTTGTAATACCTGTTCCAAATTTTGCAAACAATGGTCAAAAGAATCTCCAAACACAGAAAAATCATCCATAAAAACTCCATACTCTGCTCCAGCATGTCTGAGAAGATGGCCATCATGCAACGCTGAAATGTAGCAGGAGCATTACATAATCCAAATGGCATCCTGCGAAAAGCAAAAGTACCATAGGGACATGTAAAGGTAGTTTTCTCTCTGGTTTTCTGGTGCGATGGCAATCTGATTGTACCCTGAATATCCGTCCAGAAAGCAATAAAATTCATGTCCTCCAGCCTGTCTAACATCTGGTCAATAAATGGTAGTGGAAATGGTCCTTTCTTGGGCTTTATTGAGTTTCCTGTAGTCCATACATACTCTTCATCCAGTCACTGTTCTTGTTGGGATCAACTCATTCTTTTCATTGGTGACCACAGTAATTCCTCCTTTCTTTGGTACACACTGCATAGGACTTACCCAAGTGCTATCTGAGATGGGGTAAATGATGCCAGCATCCAACCATTTGATGATTTCTTTTTTCACAACTTCCTTCATGATTGGATTGAGTCTCCGTTGATGCTCCACTGTGGGTTTGTACTCATCGTTCATCAGGATCTTGTGCATGCAAAATGATGGACTAATGCCTTGAATGTCTGCTATAGTCCAGCCAATAGCTCTTTTGTGCTCTCGTAAAACTCTTAGTAGCTTTTCTTCCTGCTCCAATGTTAGTGAAGAAGAAATAATAACAGGTAATTCAGAAGAGTTTCCAAGAAATGCATACCTGAGATGGCTCGGAAGTAACTTTAGTTCCAGCTGTGGTGGTTCTTCAATTGAAGGTTTGATTCGATCTTTCTTTGGCAATTCCAAGCTTTCAACTGGTGGTGTTGCTTTGAATCGGAATGGTTTATCAAGGTAGCTGATACATTCCAGGATTTCAGCATCTAGCTCGCTGTCAGTCATATTGGTGATGCAAGCTTCAAGTGTATCTGTGGGATTTGGCTCAGTATTCTGAATGATATTATCAACAACATCAACTCTGAAGCATTCTTCTTCTTCCTTTTCATCATCGCTCGAAATTTCATAGCTTTGAAAACATTAAAGGTCACTTCTTGGTCCTGCACTTTCATGGTTAGTTCTCCTTTTTGCACATCAATTACAGTTTTACCTGTAGCCAAAAATGGTCTCCCAAGAATGATAGGTATTTCTTTGTCTTCTTCCATGTCAAGGATGATGAAATCTGCTGGAAGGATGAGTTTGTCAACTTTGACCAGCACATTTTCAACGACTCCTCTCGGAAATACGAGTGTTCGATCAGCAAGTTGCAAAGATACCGAGGTAGGCATTGCTTCTCCAATTTGCAGTTTCCTGTAAATAGAAAAAGGCATTAAATTAACACTGGCACCTAAATCACATAAGGCCTTACCGATGTAATGTTCTCCAATGGTGCATGGAACTGTGAAACTGCCAGGATCTTTCAACTTCGGGGGAAGCTTCCTCTGAATGATGGCGCTGCATTCTTCCGTCAATGCTACTGTCTCGTAATCTCCCAATCTCCGTTTTCGTGAAAGGATGTCTTTCATGAATTTGACATAACTGGGCATTTGTTCCAAGGCTTCTGCAAATAGGATGTTGATGTGCAGCTTCTTGAATATCTCCAGGAAACGAGCAAACTGTTTGTCCAGTTTGTTTTTCTGAAGACGCTGAGGAAATGGTGGTGGTGGAGTGATCTGTTCTTTTTCTTTTTCCTTTGCTTCTTTTTCTTCCATCTGTGGAACTGCATCTTTTGGAACTTCCTCAGCAGCTGTTTTGACTCCAACGTCTTTGTTGATTTCAGTACTGCTTTTTAAGGTAATGGCTTGACATTGCTCCTTCCCTCGGTTCCTTGGATTTGGTTCTGTGTTGCTGGGAAGATTACCTGGCGGTCTGTAACTCTGAGCATTGGCCAGTTGGCCAATTTGATTCTCCAGTGCTTTGATGGAAGCTGATTGGCTCTGAATCATAGCTTCATATCTTTTTAATTGAGCTAACATCTATGCCATCACTGGTTCATTTGTCTGCTCCTGGCCTTTATTCTGTTGCTGGAATCCAGGTGGTGGATAGTTCCGCTGTTGGCCTGAATTGTTGCTCCATGAAAAATTAGGATGATTCCTCCACCCTGGGTTGTAGGTGTTGGAATATGGATTGTTCCCCTGCCTGTTGAAATTGTTGACATAATTCACCGTTTCTTCATGTTGATTGATTCTGGTGCTGGTGCTCCTCCATATGGTGAACTTGTGGATCCAGTGGTAAGAGTCTCCATGAATTTGCAAATTTGATCTAGTTTGGTGTTGACTGTTGTATTAGCTCCAACTTCATAAATTCCTGCAATTCTTTGAATCAGACTTCTTTCTGTTGGCCACAAGGAATTGTTGTTAGCCATTTCTTCAATTAGTTCCCCCAAGCTTGATCTTCTCCTTTTTCCATTAAAGCTCCTCCTCCAGCAGCAGCATCAATTGTGGTTCTCATTATTCCAGAAAGTCCATTATAGAATGTTTTGACTTGAAGCCATTTTGGAATCTCATGGTGTGGACATTTCCGGAGTAAATCTTTGTACCTTTCCCAAGCTTCGTAGAGAGTTTCTGAGTCTTGTTGCACAAAGGATGTGATGTCATTCCTCAGTTTTCCAGTTCTGGCTGGTGGAAAATACTTTGCAAGAAATTTGGTGGCTAAGGTGTTCCATGTTGTGATAGAACCTGCTGGTAATGAATGTAGCCAGGCTTTAGCTCTGTCCTTCAAGGAGTATGGGAATACACGCAGTCTCATTGCTTCTTCAGCGCTTCTCGATTGTAATTGAAAGTACCCGCAAAACTTCCAGGAAGTTGCTGATGTGGGCATTAGGATCTTCAGTTGCATTTCCTTCAAACTGAACTGACTGCTGAATCATCTGAATGCAAGTTTTGATGTCACCGCCCTTTGCTGGTAATGGAGGGAGTACAATACATGAAATGAGTCAGTCAACCACCGGAATGGTTCTGTCTCGAATGGGAATTGGTGGTGCAACCTCCAAAGGTTCAGGTTCCATGTTGACTAAAGCTTCTTGGGCTTCTCGCCTTTCCCTTCTCAACTGTCTGATAGTTCTTTCAATTTCTGGGTCAAACGGTCGTAGTTCAAAGCTTCTGGTTCGTCTTATGAAGTTTCTGAGAACCTGAAACACAAGAAAACAATAACAATAAGTAAAAAGAAATTAGATACAAGTAAAAGTATCTAACCCCTAAACTAATAATAAAAGATAAATAAGTCTCCGGCAACGGCGCCAAAAGCTTGACCGGCGTAAACACACACGTATAACGCAAGCGTACGTATCGTTCAAGTAGTATAAAAAGTATCGATCCCACGAGGACTTAATACCTAAGTTGTTTAATTGATTTGAAATAGCGACGATTCTAAATTTAAAGACAATAAAATAAAATTGTTTGAAGGTAGATTTTAAGAAAATTCAATATTAAAACTATCTAGGGTTGTGATTTATTCCAATATTATTTAAAGATAGAGTGGTTATTTTATAATTGGGTAATATATTGATTTATTAACCTGGAACACTAATTTATGTAAAAGCCTCTTCCGATGGTCAATTACAAATACCTAGTATAATCCAATTGAACCATATGTCTATGTCAACCAAATTACCTAGATTCATTATGATTAAGTTCCAATTATGGCTACCCCCGCCCGACAGGTATATTCCTATCCTGTAAGGAAATCTATTGAAAGGGTTATCTATCCTTAAGGAAGATCGTGGACTATTGAGTCTAAGGTATTAAACTTAAAATCTCTATGTCTAGTTCATTTTAAGTTTACCTAATCAATTAAATTAATGGCCAGTTAATTAAAGAGCATTAAGATTAAGACTCAATAAATAAATCTTTATATTACCCAAATTATAATCTAACCCTTATAAACCCGTGACATTGAATTTCATCACAACCCTAGATATTAACTTAGTTATGACACATAGCTAGGGCTGGTAAAAACTTGAAAATAAAAGACATAAACTGCTGAAAAGTAATTGTGGTAAAATAAATACTGAAAAGTAAAAATACAATAAAAATGAAATGCTAAGGTAAAAGGAATTACTTTTACTATTACTAATTTAGATATCTCCCAATAAAATAATATATAAACTTGTGATATTATTTAATCAACCGACCAATCTGGCGGTATCCTGATTAAGTCAAATTAAGTCAAACCAGCCATATAGGCGGTAATATTTGTCCATAATCCAGCCATAAAGGCGGTACCAAAATAAATTTACCAACCGACCAATCTGGCGGTATCCTTGATTAATCAGGTTCAAACCAACAGAAAATAAATTTACCAACCGACCAATATAGCGGTTTCCTTTATTAGTCAGGTTTAAACCAGATTAAATTGAATTGCCAACCGACCAATATAGCGGTATCCTTTATTAATCAGTATTTTAAATAGTAAATATATCATTTTTAAGGGAGATTAATCTAAATAGCAATAGTAAAATAATTACCTTTCACCTTAGCATAGGGAAGTTACCTCCTCATAGTGAATAGTAAAAACTGTAAAATAAGAAAGTAAATTACTATTATTACAAAAAGTAATTAAAATTATTACAAAAGTAAAAACTAAAAATTAAAACGAAACTTAGAGAGAGAAGAATTCCCTATTTACATCAAATAAGAGAGAGGGAATGGTACACTGAAATCAGAAATTTCGAGCAGAAAATAAATTTACCAACCGACCAATATAGCGGTTTCCTTTATTAGTCAGGTTTAAACCAGATTAAATTGAATTGCCAACCGACCAAATAGCGGTATCCTTTATTAATCAGTATTTTAAATAGTAATATATCATTTTTAAGGGAGATTAATCTAAATAGCAATAGTAAAATAATTACCTTTCACCTTAGCATAGGGAAGTTACCTCCTCATAGTGAATAGTAAAAACTGTAAAATAAGAAAGTAAATTACTATTATTACAAAAAGTAATTAAAATTATTACAAAAGTAAAAACTAAAAATTAAAACGAAACTTAGAGAGAGAAGAATTCCCTATTTACATCAAATAAGAGAGAGGGAATGGTACACTGAAATCAGAAATTTCGAGCTCTATTTATAGGCGGGAGTAAGGTTCCAGCGTCGCGACGCCAGAGGGTTCAGCGTCGCGACGCTGGGTACAGTGAAACGTGGCCCATTCTCTGCTTGACACGTGGCGAGGCGGCTTAAGAGATCAGATCTTATCCGATGACGTGGCACTGTTCATGACGTCATTGCTTAGGTCACGCTGATGATGTGGCACTGTTCATGACGTCATTGATGACGTCACGCTGATGATGTGGAGGGCGATTGTCGGCATCGTGAGATCTTGACACGTGGCAACGGCGCACATTAGCATCTCTGTTGTGATGGCGACACGTGGCAGGCGTAAGATAGCATGATCGGCGCATTTTAGCAAGCGGCGCATGTTAGCAAATTTCTCTGATTGGTCCATGTGTCCACGCGCAAGGTCTTGTCGTCGCGACGCGGAAAAGACTAAAATATCCCTGTCGACGCATTTTTGTCCGGTTTTGCCCCAAATTGCCTCCAGTGCTATCCAAATTTTATTTATCTGCAAAATAACAACAAAACACATCAAAACGTTCATAAATCTCGAGAAACAATACAAAACATTAGGTCAAATGAGTGAGAAATAGTGATATAAATACCACTTATCAGTGCTTTGCTAGAAGCCAACCATGTCTTGTAAATCGGTGAGAACGTGGTACGAGGTACGCACGTTTTCAGATAGTCCGATGACCGTATTTACTGCCAACATATCCAGAGATCTCTTGGGTCGCTTCCCAAAGATTCACCGATGACATTTGACTCGAACAGAAATAATCTAGGATTAATTGTGAAAGAGAAAATTAATCTGAGATTAATTACGATAAAAATTAATCTGGGATTAATTATGAGAGAAAGAATTAATCTGGGATTAATTGCGTCAAGAATTTATCTGGGATTAAATTCGTCTAGAATAGAGAACGCGATTAATTTGGAATTAATCGGCAAAGTAAATTTAATAGTTAAATTGGATTTTACTATTTAATTTATTTATTGGGCTAAAATAATATATCAGATATATAATTGAAATTGGATTTCAATACAGAATTAAAATTGAATTTTAATTCAAGCGAATGAATTAATTTGGAATTAATTCGTAAACGACTTTCGTAATAATTTTGCTATGCATTATTATTTAATTAAATTGGATTTAATTAAGTCGCGACAGAAAATTCATTTAATCGGATTAAACAAACCCGAGCCCAAAGTGTGTTGTGTAAGCCAACTTGAATTTTGAATTCAAAAGTGGTGGGCCCCACTAACTTACATCACATGTCATTTTGTGATGGAAGTAGTTGGGAAAAGTAATTAATTCATTTAATTCTCCCAACCACCAACTTTGGTAACATAACTTGATTTTGGAAAATCAATATACACACTTTTGAAACAAGTTAGGAACTATCCACTATCTCTCTCAATTTCCCTCTCTTGGCCGAACCTACATCTCATTGGAGGAGAAAATTTTCTTTCAAATTTTGTTCAAGCTAGCACTTAAAGGAGTCAAAGAAAGGTGATAGGGAAACTCACCCAAGAGTTTGGAACTCAAAAGGAGGGCTTGGAGCTACTACATCCATGGAATTTTTGAAATCCTAAAACCGATCAATGTATGTTTTTTTCCGCAAACTTTCTTGTTATATTCACACAATAATCACGCTTAGAGATCTCGTGGCATGTATAGGACACTAACAAAATATTGGTCAGACATCACCTATGTCTTGCATACCTTCTCTTAGACTAGAAAGACCGGTCGGACATAGAACGGTTGTCAGTGAATGTATTGATTGTCAATCCCTGCAATCATGGATCTGATTGATGTCCAGCCGGATATGTAATTTAAAATACATGTCCGGCTGGATATATAAGTCAAAATTTATGTCCAGCCGGACATGTATCTAGCTGTCATCCATCATGCATATATTCAGTTATTAGAGTCACATGTATAATTATGTCCGGTCTGATCTATATCCCGAAATGTACATCTGGCATGACATGATTCGAGTTGTAGCTTACGTTACAGATTGCCAATCATTGGAGAAGGGGAAGAAATTATGTCTCTCTTTCCTTTTTCAGCCTTTGCCTACCATTTCTAAGCCTTACCCTGACACTATAAAAAAAAAGGGCATCTCATCCATAAGAAACAGATGGGGAAATTATAGAAAGCGACTGAAAAACTGAAATATGAGATCCTAAGATCTAGATAGAGAAAGAGATATCCAGTGAAGAAACCTTTGGAGTTTCCCTCCTCCAGCAAGCAATCTAAGTAGCGATCCAACTCTCAGAGGCACCTCATGAGCCAACCCATAGTTAAAGGTACAACCTAGGGGCACATTCTTTTTCTTTTACATATTTTTTGAGATTCTGTGTTGATACAGTATCTCTGACAGGACGTAACATACGTCCGGCAGGACATACAACTACATCCGGCCAACTGATAAACATATCATGCCACCTTTATTGCTTTCTTTAGTTCAGTTACTTTATTAATGTTTATTTCAGCATATTACTATCTTTTTTCTTATCTTATATTATTATTTCATGCATGTTAGTATGATAGTTATCTTATTAATACCATGTTTATTGTTATTTCGCATGATTACTCACTTTCTAAAAGCATATCCTGCCAGATTTACACTAAATCTGGCCGGACATTAAGTACTCAAAAAAAAATTGTCCAGTCTGGCTCTGTTTATTTACTGTTTATTATATTGCATGATGTACTTTTTTGGGGTAGTTATCACTCAATATCTTGAGGTTTTGTTTATTATGGTACTGTTTATTGTTGCACGAGTTGCGTTTCTGTGATTCTGGTTTTTCATAGTATATCCGGTTGGACTCCCAGTAAGTCCGACCGAACATTGATATCACAGTGTATATATGGCCTACTATAAATTATATCCGACCAGGCCCTGATGAAATACATGCTCCAATTTATTTCATCACTATTTTATCAATGTTGTAATAATTTATGAATATTTACTTTACTTTTTTTTCTTTTTTTTTACTTCATGTTTAAGAATAAATACTCAATGTACGTATTCTTGAATTATATCGAACTACAATTTTAAATCTAATTTAAATTATATCCAATACTAATTCATTTTTAATTCCAAATTAAATAATTACAATTTCAATAGTGCCTTTTAGACTTGGATTCCAAATCCAATCCAATTGGGTCTCAAAGGCCCAATTAGTATCCATTACTATTCAATTAAAGTCCAATGGGCTTTTAATTAATTCTTTAGGTATGGGCTTTGGTAATTATGGGTCAAACCCAAGATTCCAAGGCCCAATTAGGAATCACCATATGCCAAAAATCAATTTAGGCCCATTGGGCCCAATTAAAATTTTAAAGGCCCAATTATCATATTTGGACTTTATGGAAATGGTTTTAGGCCCAATTGGATCCAACCAATTATCCTAAACCAAATTTGGCACAACCAAGCCCACTAAGCTCAATTACAATAAATTAAATTAACTCATTATTCCAAATTACAAATTAATTCAATTCAAGTGTAATTACCATAATTAATTAATTAATCTAATGCTTCCAAAACACTAATTAATTCAATTAATCATGCTCTACATTTCCAATTCATGTCCAACACAAATTGAAGCAAAATCAATTCTTTCCAACATGCTTCATTCACGGCAATTACATGAAATAACATCCAATTTTTGATTTCAATCTAATTAAAACAACAATCAATATTCATTTCATGCTTTTAACATATCCAATTTGTCAAAATTCAAAAAACACCATGAGCATTTTCAAGGCCTACATTCGGCCATGGCTCAAGAATTGGGGATTTTTTTATCCAATCAAATTTTCTCAATTCTATTGATCCACAAATCCAATTCATCATCATCCAACCATAACCAAACAACCAATTTAGGAAAATCAAGTTCCAAACACAAAAATCCCAAATTAAAGTCATGAACCCTAGAATTCCAAATCAAACTTAGATCGCTCTGATACCATTGTAAGTGTTCCTAGAACATGCCAAGATCGTCTAAGAGTAATTCGTGTGTGAATTAATAAAAGGGAGTTGCAGAATACTCACATTGATCGGATAGAGTTCAAAACTTTTTCTTCTTTGTTGGATGTGTTGGAAGCTACGGAGCTTGAGATCGAGTTCCAAACTCTCGGATTAGTCTCCCCATCACCTTATTTAACTCCTTTAAGTGCTAGCTTGTTGGAACTTTGCAACAAAATTTCAAGAAGAATGAACCAAGTTCACGCCCAAATGGAAGAGAGAATGAGATGAATAGTGTTTTTGCATTTTGATTTCTAAAATCAATTACCAAAAAACAAATCCAAAAAGTTGTATATACTTTTTCCAAAAAAGCTAAAGTGTGTTTGACAAGAAACATTTAAAAGCTTTCAACCATTTCCATCACTCAAGTGACATGTTGATGTAAGTTGGTGGGCCCCACTTTAAATTCAAAATTCAAGTGGGCTTGCTCAACACATTTCGGGCTCTGTTTCGTTTAATCCGATTAAATGAATTTTCTGTCACGACGTAATTAAATCCAATTTAATTAAATAATAATGTCTCGCAAAATTATTACGAAAGTCGCTTACGAATTAATTCCAAATTAATTCGTTCGCACGAATTAAAATCCAATTTTAATTCCGCATTGAAAACCAATTTCAATTAATATATCTAATATATTATTTTAGCCCAATTAAATAAATTAAATAGTAAAATCAAATTTAATTATTAAATTTATTTTACCGATTAATTCCAAATTAACTGCGTTCTCTCTTCTCGACGAATTTAATCCCAGATAAATTATCGTCGCAATTAATCTCAGATTTATTTTTTCTCTGTTAATTAATCCCAGATTAATTCTATTCGAGTCAAATGTCATCGGTGAATCTTTGGGAGGCGACCCAAGAGATCCCTGGATATGTTGGTAGTAAATACGGTTATCGGACTATCCGAATACGTGCGTACCCGGTACCACGTTCTTACCGATTTACAAGACATGGTTGGCTTCTAGCAAAGCACCGTGCCTACCCAATTCTCCAGAAATATTCTTTAAAGGAATATGTAATATTTGTCAGGTGTAGTATACGTAGTATTGAGTATTACGATCCAGTAGCGGATGTCACATGATAGGCCTGGGGCTGGAATTGTGTCTGCCCCGTACGAAGCATATATCGGATCTCTGGTAACTAGTCTCTATATTCAGATAATCATGACCTAGTCATATTATCCCGATGACTGTAGTACTTAAGAGTACTAGTTTCGTATCCTACGTGATCATCATCTCCATATGACTGAAGTGATACTTCCATCTTGACATCACATCTAATACACTACGATTCTCAGTATACCCAGAAGAGGCGTACACAGAACCTGTTAAAGCCCCGGACGACCAAAACCAAAGTATACTGATTGTCGCAAGTATTAACGATGCAAGTCTCAGGTTAAGACCAAATACACCTACCCTGATTCGGATTCCCATAGACACATAGTCATACTACCAATGGGATTTTGAGGGGTCTATCCAGAACGAAGCTGTTTTCGTACCATCAGTAAACAGAACCTCCTATTACACTTGCATGAGTATCCAATACCCAAATATATGAGAACTATGTCGTTACGCTTCTATAACACGCACAAGTGTAATACTAGTCTATTACGCATTATCGATGTCCAGTCTCCATAATACTATGATTATGGATATTTAATGATTAAACCTTAGTGGATTAATATTGTCTCATATCTTATTAATCTGATACTAATCATATGGATTTTTATCATTTATATATCCAGGTAATCCAATTACAAATGATAAAAGAGCAATTTCCTTTGTCACATAGTTAATTTGTACAGCAATGCCATGTTCTGTACAAATAGTGATGTTATGGGTCATAATTGTCCAACAGAACCCGCCACCAAGCAAACTCAATCTGAACCTATATTATCATTTCCACTAGTTTCCAGGACACTCGACGAAAAGATACGCCCGCCTTAAGCATGAAATCCAGAACCTGATCGACACTGGAAAAATCTCAAACCCTGAAGAAGCATCAACCACCCACTCACTGGGTTCCAAATCCTCATATTTGCATCTTTACTTTTCTCGTGTATTGACTCTTTCGATGATGAAATAAAATGGATTATGTACACATTTTTGTCTCTTAACAAAAATAAGCAAGTCTAAATTCTTAAAGTAATTTTTAAACTTTGGAATCACCGGCAGAATGCCATCCAAAATACTACGCACTAAAACTAGCACTTAGAATTGCAAAGCACCCCTAGAAATGATTTATGCTAGCACAACTTGTGGAGAGGTCAAAACACTCGACATTCATCTAACCCTTTTTCCGAAATTAAGGCTGAGATGATACTAAGTTAAGGAAATGACGCAAATAAAAAATATTGAAAGAACGAAAAAAAGAAGGAGAATCCCATGAAAACCTACTTCGCTATTTGAATTATTTAGTAACCATGAGTATTGTGAAACCCATAAGTACTTTTGCATCAAACGATAACTCAAATATTGAAGATCCTAAAAAAGGATGGATACTTTTGATTTGATTCCGAACAGTAAGAATCAATCTCTAAAATAAATAAACAAAAAGACAACTTTTGTCTTCAAGTTCTTCATTTCTTCATATTAATCATTGTTAAATTGAAAACTAATTTGAGCGTTAAAGTGCTACTAATTTAAGCGTCAGAGTGCTAATGTCCATAATCAAGAAAATCAAGCCCACAGCATCATTCGAACCCATTGAATACATGACTAGTCAGCTCACAACTCACTGTTCTTAAAGGTAATGGATCTCATATTTTCGTGCTTTCAATATGCATGGCAATGAGCCGGGCCGGGCCCCGGCTTCAGCCTGGCTCGAGCCCGGGAAGTAATATTTAGGGCCGGGCCAGGGAAAAGTCTGGTACGAGCTGTTATAGGGCCGGACCAGGCTTTATCCTTCCCGATTTTTTAATATAAAAAAATTATATATTATTATTATTTTTTTAAGCCCAGGCTTTTTGAGTTGACCCAACTTGGGCACGGGCCAGAGCCGGGCCTCTAATTCTAAGGACCGACCATGTTTTTTTATCCCGACCCGAGCTTTTTTGCCATACATAACCTTCAATAATCAAGTAAATCCTAAAATAATAATGCCCCTATGGGCGTAGTCTAGTGGTTTTCAAGTAACTTTATTTAGTTTACCATATGGGTTCAAATCTTGGGAATAAGAGGATAAAAATTTTAATTTGTGTTTTATCTATCCCTTATCTTTAAATCCCAAATAAATAATAATGTTATATATATATATATATATATATATATATAAGTCAATTAAGGTGTGGGTGCTAATTAGTTCAGCTAGTAAAATAATTTAAATAAAAATACGGAGTTCATAACCCACTCACATAAGTGGCACACATAAGATGGAGATGGAATTTAGTTGCCATTAAAAAAAAAAAAAAAATAGAAGAAGAAGATGTTTGTAAATTGGAAGGGGCAATTTGTTTAAAATGGAAGACTATGTTTTTTATTTGTGAAGATACACAAACTTAGGATTCGAATGCAAGTCCTCCACTAAATAACTGTCACTCCACAGTCCACACTCCTCCAACTGCCAGTCATCCGAAGAAGAAGAAGACCGATTGGTGAAATTCTGTTACTCCCTCGCTTTCCTCGTAATGGACACCTCGACCCTTCTCGACATAGTCCCTAAGGTACTTTTTTTGCATAATTTTATCCACCCAAATTTCATTTAGAATCAGGGTTATGTTTTTTTTTTTTATCCATTTCTCATCTCTTTAATCCTTTCTCTCTCTCTCTCTCTAGAATGGCGGAACCAGATCGAAGTTCACCTTCTACGTCTTCGATCACAGCTGCTGCGTCGTCTTCGTCGTCTTCTTCGAATTCGAACTCTTCGATGGCTCATGAAGAAGAGCAAGATCATGATCATGATCATAATCATAATCATAATCATCGTGCTCATCGATTTGAACGCCCGGATTTAGAGCAGCAAAACTTTGGGGTTACGCACGAAGGAATTTCCACTCGTATTGATGACGCATCATCATCTACTGTTATTAGAGATGACACGTGGTCTTGCGTCATCGTTGTCCTTACCTTTTGTTTTTTCGGTTAGTAATATTTCATCTTATATCTTTATCAATAGCAATGGTTCAAATTTGTTTGCCATCGTTTTAATTTTGGTCATTACTTGAATCTGAGTCGGAGCGGCAACTCTTTTAGGATGAAAATTACTAAAAGGAAAAAAATCTGATAAATTCTCTGTATAAAGAGTTGCAGTGTTAATATTAGCTTTGGGATTTCTGCACCTGATAACTATGTCTCATACACTTATTGATAATTTGATATGATAATATTTATTGAATCCACGTATTGCAGTGTCGATGACTCTGATTTTGGGGGTGTATGGTCCGGAAAACTTAACACTCGGTCCTAATTCATCCATTCTCATACAGCCTAGCCCCTTATTTGTGGGGAAAGTGAAGGTGAGCTGCCGCTTCTTGTAGCTTTTATTTTTTTTATTCAGTTATGTATTTTTTTCCTGGGGTTAATTGGTGGTTTTGGGTTGGTTCTGTTTAGGTGCAAGAGATAGATGTGATAAAGCCAGGACCAAAACTATATGGGTTTTATAAATCTCCACCTCTAGATACTGTATCTACGTGGTCTGAAAAAAATATTGTTTCTGTTCCAGCTGATTCTCACCAGGCAAGTTCAAGTATTGATAGTTGTGGTTTACTATTTTTATTCCAATTGTTCTTCTGGTTTGTACTTGAACTTTTAGAAGTTTTTGCTTATGAGATGGACTTGTTCCTTTTCTTGTTCTTCCTAGGAGTGGATTCATTTCTTTAATGAGGGGTCTCAAATAAACATTTCATATAGTGTAAAATCCCCGAGCTCCTCTGTTTTTCTAATAATTGCTCAAGGTATGCTTTTCTAGTAATATTTGAATTGCTTATTCATAACTTTTATTCAGCACACTTCTTGTTTTTATGTCTGTCATCCATTATATGAAATTACTAGCAGTTTTAATTCTTTATTTCCTTGAATGCGCTGATGAAGTTTCTGGATTTTATCTCATTATTCTGAAATTAGCACATTGCAGGGAATGAAGGCCTTGCCAAATGGCTTGAGGACCCAACGTATCCCAACACCACCTTATCATGGAATGTTATTCAGGGTGAGACAGAAGTGAGAAACTTGTATTTAGTGTTTGCGCAAGTTCTTTCTTCTGATGTTTGCTTTTTTCTTCACAGGAAGCGGTGTTATCCATCAGGACATATTCACATCTTCAAGTTACTATGTTGCATTAGGTAACTTGAACTCGGAGGAAGTGGAGGTAAATTCTAATAGCCCTAGTAATTGACACTATGGTTCACAAAACCCTTGGTGCAAAGGGCTTCAAAATTCACATAATTAACCTTACATTGGATTGCAGTGTATTTAGAATTAAAACACCTACACAGCTACCCTGCAATGTGGTGTGAGGATAATTACACTGCATTACTAATTACACTAAACTGCACTTTGCAGTGCAAGGATAATGACTCATTAAGTGGATGTTGCAGAAATTTGATACTTAGGTCTATAAATATGTTATTTCCTCAATTAGCGTCATCACAAATGAAAAGTCTTTTTAGTTCTTGTCCATTTTGTCCATCATGAGTGACAGTGGTTGTAGGTTGACACTAGAGCATTGTAAATTATTAGGTTTCATCAAATTTTTATACATAATAAACTAAGTTTCTTCCTTTGATTTCCTATGCAAAAATATTTGAGCTTCTTATGCTTTCTTTATCCTGACCTGTTTATAATATTCATTTGAGCTGATTTTTACTTTGGACAGGTGCAATTAAACCTCAGGTTAAGGGCTTTTTTGTATAATACAAGTAAAGCTTATTACAAGTGCACTTTCACAGATGGATTGTGTAGTTTGGGTGTTTTGTTTCCCAATAGAAATGCTATTGTCATAACCTCTCCTGGTACAGGACAGGTAAGCCTATTAGTTGCTCTTGACTGGCATTTCTTACTAATTTTCTTCCATTTTCTCCTTTCTATAAGTTATCAACTTTCATCATATGAGCTGAGAAAACTGAATTAAGGGAAAAAAATTGAATGAAGTAAGTCTCTTTCCCATTTCGGCGTTTTTACTCGACCTTTGTTGAGGTTTATAAAATAGGTGTGCTTCCCTGTTAGTTTCATTGACTCACTAGTATTAATCTGAGCTCCAAGATCACATTTTCCCCTTATTTTCTTCAAGGTTCTTGAAAAATAAATTTTTAACTTGACAAAAATAATCTTTAGTCAATCTCCATCTTCATTGGCTTTGTCCAATTTATATTGAAACGGAAAGGAAGATAGAAAGTGGGCACTGTGTTGAGCTGGAATGAGAATCATTAAAAAATGAATTTAACAATTGTGGCAGCTAAGAGGTAACAAAGCAAAAAATCAAGGTAAAATTTTATGGGCTCTGATCTGTAAATTTGTGGAGAAAATGCAGAATTCCCTACTATTTGGAGTTGATGGACCTTAACATTTGTTATTAGGCTGTTGACTAAGTTTTTGGTGTTGTACCTAGAGTCACACATGGTTCGGTTCTGGTTGGAAACCGTAACCGAACCGTACAGTTTGCGGTTCAGCCTCGAACCGTAGTAAATACGGTTCGGTTTAAGGTTGAAATCGTAATTTGTTTTTTAATAAAATAAAATAATTTAAAATAATAAAAAAATTAAAGATTTACTAAACCATACATTGATGTTTGATGGAAAATTAGAAAATGTAAAATTAATTTTTTTATTGTTTAAAAAAAAAAATTGCACATAATTAAGTTGTCTATGTATCCTCTTGGAGTGTAGAGGAATCAAAGCTCACGTAGTCATGTTATATTTTATTTTCAATAATTTATCCCATTTACATTTTATTCATCCTCATCATCCGGGGAAGGCGGTCCGCTCCTTGAGCCTTCAGTATTAGTTGTGTCTGTGTTATCACACAAATCTTCAAAAGTTTCCAGCTGATTTTCTTGTTGACAACGATCCGCCCTACACCAATTGTCAAGACACGTTTGAGCTTCTAACGTCTCCGGTTTTAACCTTGATCTTTCGTCATCAAGAATATTACCGCCCATACTAAAAGTCTATTCCACGGATACAGTTGAGACCAGCACCGGTAATACCTTCCTTACAATCAAGGACAGGACTAGAAACAATCTTTGATATTTTTGTCACCATTCAAGGATAATAAATTGCTCACCTATAAAAAGAACTTTAGAGAAACTCGAAATTTATCGTTAGCACCATTTTGCTTACAAAAATTACAACATTCTCTTATAATTTTAGAATATGAACAAATTAAATTAATTGTTTTTTTAATAGGTGCAATATGAGAATTTAAAGATTTTCAATCATCTTGTACACATAAATTCAAAATATGACATGCACATCGAACATGAAAAAATTTACCTCTCAAATTTAGTTCATTAATTGATGCAGTATTAGCCGATGCATTATCAAATCCAATAGTTAAATTTTTTTACACTAATCCATAATCTTGTAAAATATTATGTACAGTGTGTGTTTCATCAAAAAAACGAAATGCAATAATTCTTTTTTGAATAAACCATGAATCATCCATCCAATAACATGTCACTCTCATGTATGAATGTGACTGTCAATGGTCACTCCAGATATCAGTACAAATAGAAACATGATCTTTAAATTTAAAAAATAATTCTCTTAAATGATTTTGACCTGTTACATATAATTCCATCAATTTTCTTTTACATGTCATCCTAGTAAGTTTACATGCAACATGATTCAAATTTTCTTGTATTAAATCAGTAAAAGTTGCTTTTCACCAAAAATAAATACTAAATGATTCATGGCAATAAATTTACTTCGATTATCTTTGCATAATCAATACTGAAACTCGGAAAAAGTAAGAATTGACAAAAGAAGGACTAGATGTGGCTCTGTGCTGCTGACAACTAATGTTGAGAGTAGGTTCATGCTAGGTTATAAACCTTAATATTCTTGGCAACATTCTGAACCTCATGGAGGTGTTACTTTACTTTTTAAATTATAGATGGAGCTCATTAATAAAGAAGGATCGGTATGGAATTACCAGTTTGAAGGCTGGTTCCTTGCATATAGTCTCCTCCCAAATCAATTGATAAAAGAATATTGTCTCCATCCCCTCAATACCAATTATACTTGAAATCCTGTATTTAGGTCTTTGCATTTATTTTGGTTTTTTAATTGCTGCAGTATACAGGTAGTGATGATTGGCAAGTTAGAATGTCCTATGAACCGAGATGGCTCTCATATGTTGTTGGCGTAGGTATATTTTATTCCTCGTTTCTTCCAGTAGCCTATCCTTTTGTACAACCTTTTTACCTTTTTTTGTACTTGTCTACTTGTAGGTGGAATGGCATTGCTCATGTTTGTGGCCTTCAAATATTTAAACAAGTTTCGATGTATACGTGAATATGGAATAGGAATTCAGTATGGGAATATGGAATCTTCAAGAGCCCCTCTGCTTTCGCACAAGGATGATGATCTTTCTAGTTGGGGTTCATCTTATGATTCAATCTCAAATGATGATAAGAATGTTGAAGAATTTTTGGCAGTCTCTTCCCTCGAAGAGAAGTCATCAAGAGATGGTGAAGACGGTAATAATACCCGGCGTCTTTGTGCAATTTGCTTCGATGCTCCAAGGGACTGCTTCTTCCTTCCATGTGGGCACTGTGTGGCTTGCTATGAATGTGGAAAAAGGTAATTGCTTTCGGTCCTAGTATCTGCATCAAACATATTTTTCCTAAAATAGTCCATCCTTAGCCAAGCACCAACTTTAGGATTGCACCAGGGAGACTCGGGCATTGCTGTCGATTCTTCCTTTATCTAATGAGGACTATCCCTGGCATTGCCCTAGGCTTCCCGCTTTTACTTGCTAGTTGGCATGTTACTTTGAGTGCATTTGAATGAAGGATGGTGTAAATACTTATGGCCACATTATATCACAATATTGGTATATGTGTTGCAAAGACAAGCTTTTCTGATGAACTACTTCAATACCAGAATATCACACTGATGTTTTTGTTGATATTAAAGTACCGGTTGGTTATAATATTTATAAAGTTATATGCTGATTGCTTGCTCTTCAATCAGCCTGAACTTTAATTTGGATAGATCAACCTTAACCTGACATCAGTGTAGATGCATAAACTCTTTGGTCTCGTACAGGAAGTTCATAGCTTGATGGTGACACTTCCATCAGTGTAGATGCATAAATTGTTTCCCTCAGGATGAAATTTCATATCATATTTCATTATATGCGACACTTTATGCTCCACAGGATAGCGGAGACTGCTGGTACCTGCCCTGTTTGTCGGAGGAATATGAAGAAGGTACGGAAGATTTACACAGTATAAGGAAACAAACGGGCTCGACTCTGTGTTATTTACACCTGCATAACCTTGGTATTTTGCGTCTCCACTTTTTTTATACAGCAATTGGATAACATTGACCTAAGGTCAGAGATTAGCATAGTTTACTCTTTTCAAGTGGAATGACCAACGCTATTTGTTTTTTCAGTTTGCCATTAATTACTGCATGCGCATTTCTGGGTCTTTATGTAACATTTATCCCTTTTTCTTTTCAAATTGAGTTTATTTTGGTGTCTTTCGCTTCATGTTGTTATTCTTGTTAAATGGCTAAAATGGCAGGAAGTAACAACGGTTTACAGAGAATATTGATTCGGTGGGGTTAATTTGATTTTCATAAAAAATTATAGATAATCTTCATTTTAGTGGACAAATAAAAAATTATCTAATTAGTAAATTAAATTTTTCATCAATTTTAAAATAATTATAATAAATTTTTGGGTTGACTGAGGATAATTGTTCTTGTTCGTCTTTTAGTGGCTCCGTTAAGAGAATTGTATTTCATCATGCATTATATATAAGGTTGATCATTATAGAATATATTAAATCAAACTGAAAATGTCCACTTTTGTTATATTATTTTAATATAAAAATAATTATAAGTAATAATGGTAATGTAATAGAAAAATTATATAATATTAGTAGAAGAGGGGTAATATAAATATATTTATATTATTTTAATTAAATTGAATGAGATGAGACTCATTATAATTATATTATTTTAATATACAAATAATTATTGGTAACTCAAACTACCATTACAATAAAATATAATATAATAATATTTGATGATAGAGAAGTCACTCTTCAATATTAAAGAGTGATAAGTAAAATTTAATTATTTAGCAACTAAATAACATTTGAAAGTTAGTAAAGATGAAAAAAATTAAAATGACATGTCATCATGATGGAAAAATCCGGTCAACCATGTAAAACTCAATTATAGTAATAATATTTTGGTACGTTATTAAAATATCAAAAAATTATTATATAAATAGTAGTTAATATGTTTATTAGTTGGTTGTAGCTCAGTGGAGAAAATTCTGGCATCCTTCGACTAAATTAGTATAAAAAGTAAACAAAAAAAAGGGTAATATATAGCACAAACAAGTAGTCCTTATTATTATTTTATTACCCAATTAACCAAATAAACTCTGTTTGGATAAAATTATCCTTCAAACTAACTCACAACAGTAGAGAATAATGATTGTGCGACGACACCCATCGCACCTTCATTTTGATATGGTGCGACGACACTCATCGCACCGTCATTTTGGTGTGCGACGAGTGTGCGATTGGTGCCGTCGTACAGTCATGTTGTACATGCACTTAAGATTGATATTTAATCGATCATCTTATGTGCTCTATTACTAATTATAATTTTTTTAATAAAATCTTAAATATTTACAAATATTGGGAAAATCCGAATTGGCTTAAACTCAGCCCGGCAGACCCTGAGATCAGATGCACAGAGCAGATGCTGAAGTCTGATGAGCAGACCAACACGAGCAGAGCAGACCCTGATGGCAGAACTTGGAGATGCGTCTGACGGCAGACCCTGAAGCGATGCGTCTGCCTCTGAAATAAGCCTCTGCCTCTGAAGTCTGAATGTGTGTCTGCCTCTGAAATCTGTATGCCTCTGCCTCTGAATGCAATGACCCCCTGACGAAGATGGAAGCAAAGGTCTGACGCGAAGGCGAGCCTCTGACCGAACCTCTGAACGGACCCCTGATGAAAGCGTCTGACTCTGAAGATTTTGTGCTCTGCCTCTGAAACCGAACCTTGTGCCTCTGCCCGAATACGTCTGCGTCTGAAAATGATGTGTGCTGTAGACGAACCTCTGACGCGATGATCCTGAGTCAGAACCGAACACTGCTTCACTATTCCGAGGCTTGTTGATGTCAACAATCTCCTTAAAACAAATTTGTCCTCTATCGATGGTGCAGTAGAACGTGAGACGATTGTTTCCCAGGATGCAACGGAAAAACGAACGAGTAAGGGCACCTCCAAACTCGTTTTAAAAAACGAAAGCACTAATTTAATCAAGAATGAGAGACCTTACATTTACTTGTAACCCCCAAACTAATTTAATAGAATTAAATTAGTTGTTATGGAACTTCAAAAGGCTTGGAAAAATAAAGAGACTTGCAAAATTTGTCTGGGCCGGGCCCGCACAATTTGGTCCGGCATTCGTGTACGCAGGACACGCGGGTGCACACGAGCCAAGCCTGTTTGGATTTTGATTTGCACCCCCCCTGCGCGCGCACGTAGAGAGAGCCTCAATCCTTATAACTCTTACCCATCTACATATGAGCAATCATATATAAGCACAATTTCTCTCTAATAGCTTTCTCATGTGGGACATGTTCATTTCTCTTTATTTTTCAATATCAATGGGTGAACTTTGAGCAACAATTTCTCATTCACCCAAGCACCATTTTAAGCATATGAATATACAATTTCGATCTACTCACGGAGGAGTATCCGAATCATTCAATAACAACAACTAACACGAAGTGGACCTTACTTAAAATTGTGTCTCAAAATGCTTACTCATAAGCATTTTCCAACATGAACTTCATCAAATTATTTTGAAAAATAATCTAAAAAATAACTTTTTCTTTTAGATTTTAAAAAATAAATCCAACAAAAAAAAAAAGAAAGAAAGTCGTGAGAGAGAGAAGGAAGAAAAGAGAAGGGAAGATGTTAAAATGACATTTTCGTCCAATTTTAATCAAGTTAAATAATTTTATTAGAGAAAAATATATTAAGAGTTACTTGAGATAAATATCCCTAAAATTTGCTTATTTTTTATAATTTCCCTAATAAGGAACCAAAAGAGTAGTAATTGTTTCTCCATTGGCTCATTAAAAAATGGACATATATATAACTATGCGGAAGTGGAGTCAATTTCTGGCAACTAACAACAAATAAAATAAAATAAAATAATTGTGCGCCCACGAAAAGTGACGATGGTGAACGAAGTATAGAATTGTCTTTGGCGATGAAAAAGATTAAAGAGACGGTCAAAACACAAAATATTATCATCCGAAAGCACCAGTTAGATTAGACATGTCGGTGTCGTTATTTATTATCTTCAAGTATAGGCAAGTGTTTAGCATTAAACATGTTATTGTTGTAAACGTATGTGGTCACACTAATTTTTTATTTTTTATTTTAATTTAGATAATTACTCTCTAATTTTTATCACTTATCAGTCAAGGATAACAACGTCATCATAATTCCTCCCTATAAATAAATAGAAGTTCTTATCATTTTTATTCATTCAGAATTAACAAAGCCCGTAGCTTTACAGGGTATTCTAATTTCTTATTATTTTCTCTCTTCTTTTATAATATGTGTAGGACACAGAAATCGGCGACGCTGTTCTAGGCTCGCGGCCTAGTTGGGAGTACGGAATAGCTCGCGGGGAACTAAACCGGAGAAATAACATGGAGTCGCCACCCGGTACGAACCGGGACAAAGATTTAAGGCCGCACTCACCCCTTGTAAGGGAATACCTCAAACCGTTGGGTTCAGAATGGTCTCTTACTTATGTCACTTGTAATGATGTGATTTGTGCAATAAATTAACTGAATCTACTCAACATGTATGCTAAAAGATAGCCTACACCTATGTCCACATGCATACTAATAATAATTAAACCTACATCTAAGTTCACATACTTTAAAGTAAGTTGTCATAACGGAAAATACGCAATAACATACAATCATCACACAAGCATGTTCAATTATCTAATGCGGAAAATAAATAAGAATCTAAGCATAAATATAAAATTAAATCCCTAATATGATATAAAACAATCTAACCATGCATAAAGAAAGAAAATTCTATCGACTAAATCATGTTTAAGATAAATAACATACTAGCAACCTAATCATGCTCGAATACAAGGTTGGATGAAACGAAATACGTGTGTGTCTCAAGTGGTACGTGGCGTTGTATCCCGAGTGCAAACCGCAATACCGTCCATTCAGATTCGGCTACGGAATTTACGTCCGAGTTTCCATCTGATATACCACAAAAGAAAACATGTATTCCGCTCATCCGGAATTCACATCATGCCTCAACAAACGACTCTCATGCGATAATATTTTAAAATAAACGAAAGATAATAAATAAAAAGGTGCCCTCAGGTCTAACCTCTTTTGTCGTCTCACGAAAGCGCGTTACACGGCCGTTGGAAGGGTGGATGATCCACAACTCTTCCGGTTCACTAACTCAACGTCTTTCCTCGCTGTTTTGTTGTTTGGGCTGCTGTTTTCACTCTGTTTCGCTGCTGTTTTCAAGGTATTTTCTGGTCACTGTTTTAAGGCAATTTAGGGACTGTTTTGGTGTCGGTTTTAGGGGTTAAGGGGCTGCGATTTTGGTGATCTTTAAGGGGAATTCTGGGCAGTTTTTTATGCAGTTTTGGGTCAGTTTCTGGACTGTTTTCGGGGGGTATTTATGCGTCAAAACTGCTCAGTGCAGTGGGGCTTTTTTGCGGCAGTTTTTTTGTGTGTGTGCAGTGGGGTAAATAGGCGTGCAATTTAGGGTCCAATATATGGCAGTTTTGGGTCCAAGGTGCGGCAGTTTTAGGCAGATTTGTGAGTGGGCTAGGCGGCTTATGTGTGCAGTGGGCTATTTGATAGTGAGTGAAGTGGCGTACAGGTCAGGGCAGTACGAGAGGTTGAGTTTGAAGCAGTGGGCTATTTGATAGTGGGTGAAGTGGCGTGCAGGTCAGGGCAGTGTGATGTGCGTGGAGGCAGGCTGTTATGGGCGTGGCTGCTTGAATGGGGCAAGGGCACTGTTGCGTGGCTGATGGCTACGTGGTGTTTTTGGTGAAGGGGACAAGTGGCTAGGTGCGTTATATAGGCTATCAGCGTGGCTAATGCGTGAGCTTGAGACTTGGCTGAACAGTGAAGGGAAGCAGGTGTGTTGCCGAGGGAGAATGAGCTTAGAATATTAGGGTTTATTTGATGTGTTTTTTTTTTGTGAGAATCAGCCAGGGTTAGAAAGGTGGGGTGAAGGCTTCTTTTTATAGGCAAAGGTTGGGGGTTGTCCTTGTTGGAGAAGGAAAGGGAGATTGTGTATTGATGGGGAGATATTTTTAATTAAAATGTGATAAGGGAAATCTTTTAATTGAGGGAAGTGATTTGATTTATTCTTTTTAGTTAAGGAAATGATTTATTTAAATTGGTAGGTGATTTAATTAAATTAGGAATTTACTTTAATTTTAATTTAATTTTGTTTTATTTAATTTGGATTGTGATTTATTTATTTGTTTAGGAAAAGGATTAAATTTAATTTAGGAATGTGATTTAATTTTAATTTAATTTAAGTTTAATTTAATTGATTTTAATTTAATTTGTGACATGTATTTTAAATGTTTTTATATTTTGGATTGAGCTTGGGTGAGATGGGCTTGGTGTATGGTTTGTGGGGTTTTGGGTTGAGGGTGTGTTTTAAAACGGAAGTCCAACAAGTGAACCCGAAGCTACTCCAGCGAATTAAATCCAACAATGTGTCAATTCTTGACTTTTTCCCTTCCAACGTCAGTTTCCCGCGGCTTTCACAGTCAAAGAGGTAGTGTCTCCATACGAGACTCATCATCGGGACTTACATGCAAAAATGCAGTGCCCACAGTCGCCCCCACTTTGATGGGACTTGTGCAGTGTGTGACAATGACAATCATATCAAAGTACGTGCAATGCATTTTCACTTACCTGGCTCGCCAGCTGTCACCTGGTTTTGCCTGTTGCTCCGAACTGAATTTGATGTTGTGCCATTCCTGGCGTGTTAAACCTTGTACCTAGGGTGTCGTGGTAGTCCACAATACTTGACGATAGTCCACGGTAGTTCACAACTCTTCACGATAGTCCACGGTAGTCCACAACTCTTCACGATAGTCCACGGTAGTCCACAACTCTTCACGATAGTCCACGGTAGTCCACAACTCTTCAGGATAGTCCACGGTAGTCCACAACTCTTCACGATAGTCCACGGTAGTCCACAATACTCCACGATAGTCCACGGTAGTCCACGGTAGTCCTTGGTAGTCCACATAATCCACATAGTCCACGGTAGTCCACGATAGTCCACGATAGTCCACGGCAGTCCACAACTCTTCACGATAGTCAATGGTAGTCCACATAGTCCACAATACTCCACGATATTCCACGGTAGTCCTCGGTAGTCCACATAATCCACATAGTCCATGGTAGTCCTCGGTAGTCCACACAATCCTCATAGTCCACATAGTCCACGGTAGTCCACGCAATCCTCATAGTCCACGGTAGTCCACAACTCTTCACGATAGTCCACGGTAGTCCACATAGTCCACAATACTCCACGATAGTCCACGGTAGTCCACAGTAGTCTTTGGTAGTCCACATAATCCACATAGTCCATGGTAGTCCTCGGTAGTCCACACAATCATCATAGTCCACGTAGTCCACGGTAGTCCACGCAATCCTCATAGTCCACATGTCGTACCTGGTGTGCTAACCCCGTACCTAGGGTGTCGATGTGGTCTGAATGTCGTACCTGGCGTACTAAACCCCATACCCGAGGTGTCGCAGTTGCGTCTCCAAACCTAGAGTGCCGGAGTGATTTCTCCATACCCGGAGTGACGTACCTGGCAAAACTGATGTTGTGTTCTCCATACCCGACTGCCATACCCGACAAAACTGCTACTAATGCTGTTGTGGGCCTCGCCCCCAGAGTGCCATACTCGGCAAGACTAATACTGATGATGTGATGGTTCATTCTCAAACCATGCTGTGAGGTGGTCAATTCTCGAACCGTTACTGTGTGAGGTGGTCCATTCCCGAACCTTGCTCCATTCTCGGAGTGCCATTCCCGGCTTGTTCATTCTCGAACTGTGCTCCATTCTCGGAGTGCCATTCCCGGCTTGTTCATTCTCTCGAACTGTGCTCCATTCTCGGAGTGCCATTCCCGGATTGTTCATTCTCGAACTGTGCTCCATTCTCAGAGTGTCATTCCCGGCTTGTTCATTCTCGAACTGTGCTCCATTCTCGGAGTGCCATTCCCGGCTTGTTCATTCTTGAACTGTGCTTCATTCTCGGAGTGCCATTCCCGGCTTTCTGATAATGTGTGGGCCTCAACCCTGGGAATTATCCCCAAAACTGATACTGATGTGGGCATTGACCTTGGGACGCATCCCAAAATTGACACTGATGATGTGTGGGCCTCAACCCTGAACTGATACTAATGTGGGCCTCGCCCCAAACTGATACTGACGCGGGCCTCAACCCTGGGACTCATCCCCAAACTGATACTGATGTGGGCCTCAACCCTGAGACTCATCCCCAAACTGATACTGATGTGGGCCTAGACTCATGCTCCATCCTTAAACTGATACTGATGTGGGCCTCGCCCCAAACTGATATGGGCTCGCCCCAAGCTGATACTGATGTGGACCTCGTCCCCCAGACTGACACTGATGTGGCCTCCTCGCCCCCAAGTTGATACTAATGTTGGTGTGGGCCTCAACCCTATGACTCATCCCCAAAACTGCTGACAAAGTGGGCCTCGACCCTGGGATCCATTCCCGAAGCTGGTGGTAAGGTGGGCCTCGGCCCTTGGATTCATTCCCGGATTCATTCCAAAACTCTGATGATGTGGGCCTCGACCCTGGGATTCATTCCAAAACTGAGATTCATTCCCGGATTCATTCCAAAACTGGGATTCATTCCAAAACTCTAATGATGTGTGCCTCGACCCTGGGATTCATTCTCGGATTCATTCCAAAACTCTGATGATGTGGGCCTCGACCCTGGGATTCATTCCCGAAACTGATGATGCTATGTCTCTGTTTCTGGTTGGCTTGCATTTGCCGCTTTCTCATTTTCTTTAAAACCTGTGAACAAAAACAAGACAAAGATTGCGTGTATATGACGTGTATGCATGCATGCATGAATGTGTTTCCTATTCCGATGGGTTAGGTCTTCCTTGTGCTCTTCGGTGCTTCTTGCCTACAGATGTCTCTGGTCGCC
>SKCR01052025.1:0-30773 GCA_019454045.1 Zanthoxylum bungeanum | reverse complement strand
CATTCTTTTAGCTCTTCTCTTTTTAGCATATGTGCTTCTGCCTAAACCAGACAGATGTGAAATAAAAAAGTCAGAAGACTCACCTGTCAATCGGACTTGTGCTTCAATAATCTAATTAATGTCAGTAGGCATACCTTTGATCATCAGGAGTCTCATCCGTTCCAAGCGAGCTTTGTAGACTTTCATTAGAGAATTTTGATGGAGAGAAGGAAATTTCTTGTGAAGATTTGCGGAGCATCTTCCATCTTGAAATAACTTAACCTGCAAAAACTAAACACACAAAAATTAAAACACACCAAATCACAATATATACACAAATTGCATGGGTTGCCTCCCAGCTAGCGCTAAGTTTAATGTCGTTAGCTAGACATGACTGCCCAAACGTTAGGCTGGATCTGAAAGTGTGACACTTTTTGTTTGTCGCTCAAATGATTCTCCCTAGCAGTGCTTGACACACTTATTTTTAACCTTGAATATTTTGTTGGAGTCGAAATCATGTAACTCAACGGCTCTATCTGGTAAAACCTTAGTGATTCGGAATGGACCTGACCACCGCTATTTTGGCTTCCATGGGAAGAGTTTTACCCTTGATTTGTTTAACAGTACCTTCTACCTTAGTTCCAGTTGTATGCGCACTAACTTCTCATCATGTTTCTTCCTGGTCTTTTCTTTGTACAGTTTGGCATTTTCAAAAGGCTTAATGTGAAATTCCTCGAATTCGTTGAGCTGGTGGAACTGTTTCTCTTCTGTTTCTTGTAGTGCATGAATTGGCTTCTTCAGTGCGCAGTACGCTTTATCTTCAGTCTCCACAGGCAATTGACATGCTTTAAGTTTATCAGCAGAACTTTGCATTGCATTGGAATTCTGGATGGTACTATTTATCACATCAAGTCTGAAACACTCCTCATTATCATCATTCGGGAATTCATGGCTTTGAAAACGTTGAATGTTACTTCTTGTCTTGTACCCTCATGTTAATTCTCCTTTTTGTACATCAATAATGGTTTGTCATGTAGCCAAGAATGGTCTCCCGAGGATGATAGGCATATATTCGTCTTCCTCCATATCAAGGACAATAAAATCTGCTGGGAAAATAAATTTGTCAACCTTGACCTGCACATCTTCAACTACACCTCTCGGAAATAGGAGTGTTCTATCAGCAAGTTGTAGAGAGACTGAGGTGGGCATTGTTTCTCCAATCTGCAGTTTCCTGTAAATAGAAAAGGGCATCAAGTTAACACTTGCACCTAAATCACACAAAGCCTTACCGAAGTCATGTTCTCCTATGGTGCAAGGAACAGTGAAACTGCCAGGATCTTTCAACTTTGGGGGAAGCTTCCTCTGAATGATGGCACTGCATTCTTCTGATAATGCTACTATCTCGTAATCTCCCAATCTCCGCTTTCGTGAAAGAATTTCTATCATGAATTTAACATAGCTGGGAATTTGTTCCAACGCTTCTGCAAATGTAATGTTAATATGCAGCTTTTTGAAGATCTCCAGGAATCGAGAAAACTGCTTGTCTAGTTTATTCTTCTGGAGACGCTGTGGAAAAGGTGGAGGTATATTGATTCTTCTTACATTTTTTCTTTGCTTTTTTCCTCCATCTGTGGAACTGCTTCGCTGCTTTCTTTTGGAACTTCCTCAACAGTTGCCTTGACTCCAATTTTTTTGTTAATTTAAGTACCACTTCTTAATATGATGGCATGACATTGCTCATTCCCCATGTTCCTCGGATTTGGTTCAGTATTGCTAGGAAGGTTACCTGGTGGTCTGTAACTCTGAGCATTGGCCAGTTGTCCAATTTGATTCTCCAGTGCTTTCATAGAAGCAGATTGACTTTGAATTAATGATGATGGGATTGAAAAAAGCATCATACCTAGCTGCTTGAGAGTCATGTTTTGCTTCTATCTTTTTCAAATGGGTCAACACTTCTACTATTCTTGTTTCATTTGCATGCTTCTGGCCATTGTTTTGTTGTTGGAATCCGGGTGGTGGGTTGTTCATTTGCCCTAAATTTTTGCTCCATGGGAAATTGGATGATTCCTCCACCCTGGGTTGTAGGTGTTGGAAAATTGGTTGTTCCACTGTCTGTTGAAATTGTTGACGTAATTCACCATTTCTTTATGTTGGTTTGGTTCTGGTGCCCCTCTAAATGGTGAACTTGTGGCTCTGGCGATGTTTACAACTTACGTGCTAAGTGTTTCAGGCTTTTGCACATTTGCTCCAACTTAGTATTCACTGCTGAGTTAACTCCAACTTCATAAATTCCTGTAATTCGTTGAATTATGCTCATTTCTTTTGGCCATAATGAATTTTGTTAGCCATTTCTTCGATTAAGTCTCAGGCTTGATCTTCTCATTTTGCCATCAAAGCTCCTCCAGCAGCAACATCAATTGTGGTTCTCATCAGTCCAGAAAGTCCATTATATAAAGTTTGGACTTGAAGCCATTTGGAATCTCATGGTGAGGATATTTCCGGAGCAAATCTTTGTACCTTTCTCAAGCTTCGTAGAGAGTTTCCGAGTCAAGTTGTACAAATGATGTGATGTCATATCTCAGTTTTGCTGTTCTAGCTAGTGGAAAGTACTTTGCAAGGAAATCGGTGGATAGAGTGTTCCAAGTTGTGACTGGTTGTGAATGTAACCAAGCTTTTGCTCTGTCTTTCAAGGAATATGGAAAAACTCGTAGTATCATTGCTTCTTCTGATACTCTGTTGTAATTGAAAGTGCCGTAAACTTCCAGGTTGTTGCTGATGTGGGCATTAGGATCTTCAGTTGCATTCCCCCCAAACTGTACTGACTACTGAATCATCTGAATGCATTTTGATGTCACATGCATTTTTGGTAATGGAGGAAGTACAATACAGGAAATGAGGCCATCAACCACCGGAATGGTTCTGTCTCGAATGGTAATTGATGGTGTAACTTCCAACGGTTCAGGTCCATGTTAACGATTGCTTCTTGGCCTTCTCGTCTTTCCCTTCTCAATTGTCTGATGGTTCTTTCAATCTCTGGGTCAATCGGTCGGAGTTCAAAGCTTTGGTTCGTCTCATATAGTGTATGAGAACCTGAAACAAGTGAAAACAAAATCAATACGTAAAAAGAAAATTAGATACAAGTAGAGGTATCTAACTTCAAAACTAATAGTTAAAGATAAATAAGTCCCCGGCAACGGCGCCAAAAAATTGACCGGCGTAATCACACACGTATAACGCAAGGGCATGAATCGTTCAAGTTGTATAAAAAGTATCGATCCCACGAGGATTTAAAACTTTTTGTTATCAATTTATGAAGTTAAATGTTTACAAGTATCTAATGGATTGATTGTTTGATGGGTGGTGACATTAAAATTAAACAAGTAAATAAAATTGCTTGAAAGTAGATTGAAGAAAATTCAAATTTATAAAACTATCCAAGGTTGTGAATCCTTCCAATATATTTTTAATAGATGAAGTGGTTATTTTACGTTTTGGGTAATATATTGGTTTGTTAACCTGGAACACGAAATTATGTAAAATCCTCTTCCGATGGTCAGATACAAACACCCAGTGTAACCCAATTAATCATATTCCTATGTCAACTAAGTTATCTGAATTTATTAAGATTAAGTTCCAATTATGACTACCCCCCTACAGGTATATTTCTATACTGTAAGGAAATCTATTAAAGGGTTATCTATCCTCAAGGAAGATCGTGGGCTATTATGTCTAAGGTCGTAAACCTAAAATCTCTTTTCCAAGTTCATTTTAAGTTTACCGAATCAATCTTACTAATGGCCAGTTAACAAGATGCATTAAGACTAAGGCTCAATAAATAAACCTTTATATTACCCAAACTGTAATTTAACCTCTTATAAACCGGTGATATTGGACTTCATCACAACCCCAGATAACTAACTTAGTTACGACACATAACTAGGGCTGGTAAAAACTTAAATACAACAAAAGACACAAAGTAAATTGCTGGAAATTAAATACTGAAAAGTAAATTGCTGAAAAGTAAATTGCTGAAAGTAAATAAAGTAAAAGTACAATAAAAGAAAATGTTGGGGTTAGAGGATCAACTTTTATTACTACTATTTTAGATATCTCCCTTAATATAATATATTAACTTTGTGTGATAATTACCAACCAGCCATATAGGCGGTATCCTGATTAAGTCAAATTATTAATTAATTACCAATCGACCAACCAGACGGTATTCATGCTTAGTCAGGTTAAAACCAATTTTAATTAATTACCAACCGACCAATATGGCGGTATCCTCGTTAAGTCAGGTTTTAAATAGTTATTATAATATAATAAGGGAGATTAATCTAAATAGCAATAATAAACGTTTTACCTTTTACCCCAGCAAGGGAGAGTTACCTCCTCATTGCGTAAAAGTAAAAACTGAAAAAGTAAATAAAGGAAAGTAATGTGCCTAAAAGTAAATTGCGGAAAGTAAAAAAACCGAAAAGTAAAAAAAAGTGCGAAAATGGAAATTAATTACTGAAAGCTGTAAATAAAAAAACAAGATACAATATTCTTAGTTATTCTTAGGAATTTCAAAAAAAGAAAGTATGAATTTACAAATGAAATGGCTTGGTATTTATAGGCAAAATTTTGCCTCCACCAAATCCATTATTAATTCTCCACCAAATCCATTATTAATTGCTCCACTAATTGCTCCACAAATCCATTATTAATTGCTATCATGTTTGGTGGAAGCATGAATATTTTTATTTTTTATTTATTTATTTAGTTTTTCTTTGAAAATGACTTTAATAATTACACATAACACACTTCCGGATTTTTCATCAATTTCGGTAATGCAATCTTCAGAATTCGATATTATTTTGTTCTTCCAAGTTGTAGATATTTGAGTCTTCTTTAATCTGGAACTTGAATCATCTCAATCCGATATTGGAGTAAAAAGTTATGCCCAAAATATGACAGTTGCGCAAAATTGGAATTTCCGAAACTGCACTTCCTTAGAACGCCCTTTCAAGTTTCCAATCTCCAAATTTAATATGTCAAGTCCAATTTTTACCCTTATTTGACCCAAATTTCATCCTAAATGATTTCATTGAGTCCCAATATTATTTTATCTGTAAAATAAACTAAAACACATCAAAACGTTCAAACCCGAGAAACTAAAACAATATTAAGTAAAATGGGCGGTAAATATTGATATATTTTTCGCTCATCAGTCCAGTCCTATATAATCACATTATACAAGGTGCCTCCATTCTCTTGTCTCCACATGTACGATCCCGGATCAAGGTCGCCATATAGTTACAGAATGGACCGCATCTATAGATAAACTTCAAATAAAGTACATGTTTTGTTTGCTCTCTATGGACTAATTTAGAATACTAACTTTAGATTTAAATCCTCTTGTGTACAACACTCATTCACTAAGTGTGAATGTACATTAGTAATCTAGGGTAAACATGATAATATACATTATGTGATTTTAAACAAACACTTTGATAAATTAATAATGCATCATTTTATTCATAAAACATAATACCATTACATTACATGATGCTCTAGGGCATATATCCCAACAATAATCTATAATCAATAGACTTGGTTAGCACATAAGTCGTAAATTATGTTTCAGAATTTTGTTAAGCTTCTTAATTCATCTAATTGTTATCTCTATATGATGTATCATGCTTGTAACATAGTGTAATGTGTATACATGTGCCGATACGAGACCCTAAGGATGGCCTCTAACATCATGACGCCCAACTAAGCAGACCTAGGCAGAGAGCATGTCTTGATTCGTATTGCGACACCTAACTCCACGTGTCGAAATGACCACCTGATCAGACCTGAGGCAGAGCTTCTGCTTTTTCCGCTTCGTGACGTAAAGTGTCGGTCATCGTGATGCCCCAATCAAATAGAATCGAGGTACAATGCTTATATTTTCTACGCTTCGCGACTCTGGGGTCGAGCGTCGTGATGTTAGCCCAATTTCGGGGCTTGTCTCAAACTCTTCCAATAACAATGCTCAATGCAATCCCCACCATCACACTAATACATTAACATAGACAATTCTCTAAACTTTAATATCCATGGACAAGAGCTAATCTCAATCCCCAAACTCTTATTTTTATTATATCAAAGCATGCATACTAGAGCCTAAAAGTTTCAACACTAAATCAAATTCTTCTCATAACACATAATTCCAAACACACTTTATCATTATTTTCCATCATAGCAACAACAACTCATCCCCTAAAATAATGACACATCCGGCCACCCCTTCTTATGAAATGCACAATTCCATTCTTATATTATAATGAAATGTACAATCATGCATGATAGCAACTTAGTCAAAGCTAATAGAGGAATTTCAAATCTTAGGGTTCATAAGGTGCGAATTCGGGTTATATTCTCTTTGCTCCAAAAAAGAAAAATGAGAAGATGAAAAGAGAAAAGAGAAAATGGAGCTTACCATCTTAAATCTACCATTTGACATGAAAAATGGAAGTCTTATCAAGCAAAAAATGAGTAAAGAGTATTCCTCATTTTCTTTCTTCTTCACGTTTTTAGCCATTTTAAAAGATGAGTGAATAGTACTTTATTTAAAGAAGAAGGTGGCTGATTTTTATAATCAAATGGGTGGTCAATATTGTGCCACATCACCTTTTTCTAGCCCATTCTCGAATTCTACTATAGAATTTATAGAAATCATGATTTTTGACTTGCTTATGGTTCGAATTTCAAAAACTGTGCAAGCAGAAGTTGTAGGCCTCGGACTTATATTTTGAACGATATATAGTTCATAAAAATCGGAGATTGTATGAAAATTTTATGGCATAAATAATAAAGGCTTTTCAAAGTAGAACATTAGACAAATTTCGTATCGGAATTACGAGGAATTTGACGAATGTATCAAAAGTCATTTTATGAGCACATACATGCTTGGACATTATTTATATCATGTATCATGCCTCCGATAATGTAATAGTCATCAAGATTATCGGGTATTACAAACATTGATCTCTTTATGATTAGTAGGGTTTAATTTTTCCTTTCCGCAACACCATACTGCTGTGGTGTTCTAGGTGCTATGAGATGGGATACTATCCATACTCCACTAAGATCTCATTGAATTAATTTTTGAGGTATTCTCCTCCACGATATGATTATAGAATTTTGATGAATTTACTTAATCAGTTCTCAACCTTAACACGAAACTCTTTGAACTTTTTCAAATGTACCTAATTTATGATGCAATTGGAAAACATGCGCATATCTAGAATAATCGTCAATAAATGTGATAAAATATTCATAATAATTTAGTGATTAATTGTCTTTTAGATCTTTTCTAATAAAAGGTCTATTGATCATATTACCTTTTAGACTAGACTCATAGACTGGTAAGTTACAATCCCTTAACTGACTTAAAGATTCACTTTCTACTTATCTTTTTATCATGTCAAGGTTAATATGACCAAATCTCAGATGCCACAGATATGTGTTATCGTCATAAATCCTTTTCCATTTAGTTTTAGGTTTTTCAGCCTTACACATCTCAGTGTTTATCAGTGAGTTATGTGTTAACAATCTTAACATATTCACATTATTTCCTAGTTTCATGCATATATTGGTAATCTTTTTTTGAATAATAACTATTATCATTTAATAAAATGAAAAAACCATCATATAATAGTTTTGAAACAGAAATCGAATTTCTATGATAAAACAGAAATAAACAACACTTTATTTATATTCAAATAGTTATTATCTGAAAATTGAAAACTGGTAACTCCCACTACTTTTATTAAAAAAACATCATTTGTCCTGACTCTCATGATAAAGTTACCGTCAGTAAGGTCCTTCCATGTATCAAGTAGCGGTACCCTTAACCTTCATAGTATTTCTTTCTCTTTTTTACAGTTTTGAAAGACTCGACAACACTTGCCTCTTCACCAGGCTTACGAGGATCCTCCAACATGCACTCCTAAAAGGTGAGATCATTTATCAGTTATATAAGAGTGAAAATCAAATTGTTCACAATATAATTACTCTTAAACTTTAAGAAACTCTTCGAAAGAGCCCATATGATCATGTTCACCTAGATATGGAGCGGTTGCATTGAATTGGGTCATCATCCTCAATACGTTCTCTTGGATGGATGTCACTTCCTTCATCTCCATGGTTATCACTAAGACCAAGGCCTCATGCCCTTATCGGTTCGAAGGATACCCAAACATATCTTACAATGACTCCATCATCATAGATGTGTTAACCATTGGTTCATTTTTGTAGCAAGAGCATCATATATCTCTACTAGCAAGTAGTAGTGGGTCTTCTAATTGGTCGTACCCACCTTTGGTGAGTATCACATATAGCTTGGCTCTCGAGGACATTATTTCTTTAGGACAAACTTAAAGTCTTCAAAAGATCAGGACAGCTTTCATGTTACTTTTTATTTAACGTAACTTTCTCTTGTATATTACCGTTAGCAAGTATGGAAATATCGAAGAAAAGTGGCTAAAAATTTTTAAAATAAACATGCATTCAAAAATTTCATTCATCGCATATTAAAATCATCACAAGTATTTTGGCATAAAATGAAACATGATGCATGGACTATGTAAAATGAATCAGAAACCTTAAAAATAAATCTCATGCCGAGAATGGAGATTTAGTCCGAGAATGGACAGTCCGGGAATGAGCACGCTCGGGAATGAGCACGCCGGGAATGGCACTCCGGGAATGGAGATTTAGTCCGGGAATGGACAGTCCGGGAATGGACAGCTCGGGAATGATGAGCACGTCGGGAATGAGCACGCCGGGAATGGCACTCCGGGAATGGAGATTTAGTCCGGGAATGGACAGCTCGGGAATGAGCACGCTCGGGAATGAGCACGCCGGGAATGGCACTCCAGGAATGGAGATTTAGTCCGGGAATGGACAGTCCGGGAATGGACAGCTCGGGAATGAGCACGCCGGGAATGGAGATTTAGTCCGGGAATGGACAGCTCGGGAATGAGCACGCTGGGAATGGCACACCGAGAATGGCACTCTGGGAATGGAGATCGGTTCGGGAATGGACCACAACGGTGACAGTTCGGGAATAGACTTCATCACATCATATCACAACAACACTCCGGGAATGGAGATCGGTTCGGGAATGGACCTTAACGGTGACAGTTCGGGAATGGACTTCATCACATCACATCACAACAACACTCCGGGGATGGAGATCGGTTCGGGAATGGACCACAACGGTGACAGTTCGGGAATGGACTTCATCACATCATATCAAAACAACACTCCAAGAATGGAGATCGGTTCGGGAATGGACCACAACGGTGACAGTTCGGGAATGGACTTCATCACACTACATCACAGCTACACTCCGGGAGTGGAGATCGGTTCAGAAATGGACCACAATGGTGACAGTTCCGGAATGGACTTCATCACATCATATCACAACAACACTCCAGGAATGGATATCGGTTCGGGAATGGACCACAACGGTGACAGTTCGGGAATGGACCTCATCACACTACATCACAGCCACACTCCGGAATGGAGATCGGTTCGGGAATGGACCACAACGTGTGATAGTTCGGAATGGACTCCACCACACCACAGCACATCATCGGTTCGGGAATGGACCAGGGGTTCGAAGCACCTCAACATCAACTCAAATCAACACGGCAAGTCAAGTGGCAGCTGGCGAGCCAGGTAAGTAAAAATGCATTGCACGTACTTTGATAGAATTGTCATTGTCATTGTCACACACTGCACAAGTCCCATCAAAGTGGGGGCGACTGTAGGCATTGCATTTTTGCATATCAGCCCGATGATAAGTCTCGTATGGAGACTCTACCTCTTTAGTTGTGAAAGCCGCGGGAAAGACGTTGGAAGGGTAAAGTTGGAAATTAGCATTTTGTCAGAGTTAACTCGCGTGTTTCGCTTCGGGTTCGCTTGTTGGACCTCTGTTTTAAAACACACGAAGCCCATTAAAACATATCTCACAAATTAAATAATTAAAATATTAAAACACATCTCACAAATTAAATAATTAAAACCAATTAAAATTAACTTAAATTAAATTAAATCACATTCACCAATTAAATTGAACTTGAAATTAATTAAATTAAATTCCTAATTTAAATAAAACGCATTCCTAAATTAAATTAAATCACCTCCTAAATTAAATAAATCATATCCTTAACTAAAAAGAATAAATCAAACCACTTCCCTTAATTAAAAGATTTTCCCTATCTCATTTTAATTAAAAGATATCCCCAATTAACACACAAATCCTTCTCCTACCCAAACAAGGTAAAACCCCATCCCTTGGCCTATAAAAAGAACCATTAACCCATCTTTCTAAACCCGGGACTGGCTGGCTCATTATCACAAAATCAACCCTAATATTCCAAACCCTTTCACTCACAAACCCTCTCATCACACGCCCAGCCTCCACAAATTCACGCCCCAAGCGCATCACCTAGCCTCCATGCCTTCACGCCACTAACGCATAGCCCTTCCACAAAACACTCGTCCATTGCTTTCATCAAACCCATCACGCCACCTGTTGCTCCCCTTCATCTTTCACGCAACATAACTGCTTTCAGAAAAACGCAAATAGCCCACACTGCCTTCACGTCAACAAACCCTTTGCCCCATGTTAGCACCCCCACTGAGCACACACTCACGTTGCACCTTCAAACAAACGCACCACAAGCCCTTCAACGCCAATTAACCCTCATCAGCCCTCAATTCACCCACGCAGCCTACACACACATTAAGCCCTCAATCCACGCGTCGACCCCCTGACCTACATACACCACTCACATAACCAAGCCCACTCAACACCTCACCCTTTGATTCACTGACACTCACGGCCTTCAACGCACAAAGCAACTCCACTCACGTTAACTGCCCCTCCCCTAGCCAACTCTCTCGCCACCTGCCAACCTTCACGCTCAATCCACGCCCACAGCGCACACTTAACTTCACTCAGCCCACACTCCACACACTGCCATAAGCCACCTGCCCCTTGCACACACACTCACGCACCTAGCCCTCATCAGCCCATCACGCCTAGTTTCACGAACACACTCAACACAGCCTCACGCACACACTCAACGCAGCCTCACACCACACAGCCCTTACCTGCCTTCAACATAACTCCCTCACATATTACACCTAGTTCAGCCGTATAAAAACCCAAAAACCAGCCCAGCTCAACCGTATAAAATACCCCAAAACAGTCCCCGAATTAACCGAACTGCACTACGAAAACTGTCACAAACTGTCCAGCAAAACTCCCCCCAAACAGTCCCTAAAAGTGACACCAAAACAGTCCCCAAAACGACCAAAACAATGACCAGAAAATACAACAAAAACATCAGCGAAACGGAGTAAAAAACAGCAGCCCGAACAGCAAAACAGCGAGGAAAGACGTTGAGTTGGTGAACCAAAAGAGTAGCGGATCATTCACCCTCCCAACGGACGTGTAATGCCCTTTCGTGAGACAACAAAAGAGGTTAGACCTGAGGGCACCTTCTTACTTATCATCTTTTATTTATTTTGTGTATTTAAAAAATATTATCGCATGAGAGTCGTTTGAGGCATGATGTGATTGTTGGATGAGCGGGATGTGTATTCCCTTTTGTGGTATATCGGATGGAAACCCGGACGTAAATTCCATAGCCGATTCCGAATGGACGGTAGTATGGTTTGCACTCGGGATACAATGCCACGTACTACTTAAGATATACATATATTGTCTCATCTAAATTTGTATTTGAGCATGTTATAGTCTTTAGGTTATTTGTTTATTATTTAAAGCATGGTTTAATTTAGTTTGTTATTTATTTGTTAAAGCATATTTAGGTTGTTCATGCATGATGTGTTAGGATAATGATTTATACATGTTGATTTAATGGTTTAATATGCTTGTGTTCCATTGCGTGGAGTTATTTGGATGAAAGCATGTTAGATCTAAGTACCATTGAGCATGAATGTTGAATAGATTCGGTTAGTTTATTGCACAAATTATACCATCACAAGTGACATAAGTAAGGGACCATTCCGAACCCTATGGTTTGAGGTCTTCCCTTGCGAGGGGTGAGTGCGGGCTTAAATCTTTGTCCCGGTTCACACCGGGTGGCGACTCCATGTTATTTCGTACTCCCAACTAGGCCGCGAGCCTAGAACAGCGTCGTCAGGTTATGTTGTCTACACCAGGATTACCGCAGGATAGAGAGATTAAGTTTTATATATATGTAATACTAGGCACCCCGCCTATATCAATTTCCTAGTATAGAATGGCCCTGCAGAGCTCAAGGAGTTGACGGTGCAGTTACAAGACTTGTTGGATAAGGGCTTTATTTGGCCCAGTGTGTCCCGTAGGGTGCTTCTGTGTTTTTTATAGGAATAATAACGGGACATTACGGCTGTGCATAGACTATCGGTAGTTGAATAAGGTGACAATCAAGAATAAGTATCCACTGCTGAGGATTGATGATCTGTTTGATCAGTTACAGGGGGCACAATGTTTTTCAAAAATCGATCTACGATCAGGTTATCATTAATTGAATATTGGGGAGAGTGATGTCCCGAAGACAGCTTTTCGAACCAGATATGGACATTATGAGTTTTTGGTAATGTCATTTAGTTTGACCAATGCCTCTACGGCATTTATGGATTTGATAAACATGGTGTTTAGACATTTTCTAGAGCGACTTGTAGTAATCTTCCTTGATGAAATTATGGTGTACTCAAGAAATGAACAAGAGCATATAGAGCATTTGTATCAGGTGTTACAGAAATTAAGGGAACAGAAGTTATACGCCAAGTTCTCAAAATGTTAGATTTGGCTAACTAGCGTAGTATTTTTGGGACATGTGGTGTCTAAGAAAGGGATTGGAGTAGATTCTCAAAAGATTGAGGCTATTCAGAACTAGCATTAACCTAAAAATATAACGGAGATTCAAAGTTTCTTGGGGTTATCAGAGTATTATAGGAGGTTCGTAGAGAATTTCTCCAGAATAGATGCTCCGTTAACACGATTAACTCGGAAGAATGTGAAGTTTGAGTGGTAAGATTCTTGTGAGAATAGTTTTCAAGAACTCAAACGCTGATTGACTACTGCTCCTATTCTTGCACTTCTAGCGGGATCATGAGGGTTTACAATGTATTGTGATGCTTCTAGAGTGGGATTAGGATGTGTGTTGATGTAGAATGAGAGAGTGATTGCTTATGGTTCCAGACAACTAAAGCCTAATGAAAAAAATTATCCCACTAATGATTTAAAGATGGTTGCAATAATTTTTGACTCTGAATATGGCAGCATTATTTGTATGGTGAAAAGTTTGAAACCTTCACCGATCACAAAAGCCTTAAATATATCCAGAGGCAAAATGAGCTTAATTTAATATAGAGGCGGTAGATGGAATTGTTGAAAGATTACGATTGCTCCATTTAGTATCATCCAGGAAAAGCTAACGTTGTAGCTGATGCCTTAAGTAGGAAATCTAGGGAGTTTGAACCATCTACCAATTGAAAAATGGCGCCCAGCCAAGCAGATGCAGAATTTTATATTGGATGGAGTAAGATTTAAGTGATAGCTCAGGAGCATTGTTGGCGCAAATACAGGTTTAATTCACACTTATAGACTAAATCAAAGTTGTACAGGAAGCAGATCTTGAGATACAACATATTAAATGCAGGTTGCAGCAAGGTACGGAAGACGAGTATCATATAGACAGTGAAAATCCCATCGGGAGTATAATATAATTGTTGTTCCCCCAGTTTCGGATTTGAAACACTCGATATTAGAGAAGGCCAACACTTCATTATATATCATGCATCTTGGGATCTGCAAGATGTATCATGATCTCAAGGATCTTTATTGGTGGAATGGTATGAAAAAAGGTTGTAGCAGAGTTTGTCACAAGGTGTCTCACTTGTCAGCAGGTTAAAGCAGAACATCAGAGACCAGTAGGGAAACTTCAAAGTTTAGACGTTCCAGAGTCGAAATGGGAAAAGATCACTATGGAATTGTAATTGGGCTCCCGCTTACTTCAAAAGGGTGTGATTCTATATGGGTGATTATGGATCGATTGACTAAATCTGCGCACTTCCTTTCAGTTATCACCAACTATACAGCAACTCAATATTCCAAATTGTACCTGGATGAGATAATATCATTGCATGGAGTACCTATCTCAATCATCTCTGATCAAGGTTCTCAGTTTACCTCCAAGTTTTGGCAATCATTTCAGGAGGATTTGGGTTCCCAGTTATGCTTTAGTACAACCTTCCACCCTCAGACAGATGGTCAGACATAGAGGACTATACAGACTCTAGAATACATGTTTTGGGATTGTGTGATTAATTTTGAGGGTAGTTGGTATTGGGTTCCTATAACATGCCAAGGATCTAATAAGACATGAAATTGTGTGAATAATTTAAGATAAGTGTGCGGAAAATACTTACAATGAACGGTTTAATGGATGTAGAGATAACAAAAATTTTTCCTTTGAGAAGTGCTCCAAGCCCTTCATTGAATTCCAAACTCTAGGGATACGTTTCCCTAACACATTTGATGACTCCTTTGTTATGCTAGCAATCAAGATTTTGAAACAAAATCAAGAACTCATGAACAACAAAATCAAGAACTCATGAACCCTAGGTTCATGCCAATTTGAGAGTGAGAGAGGGAGAGTGATTCGGCAATGCTTGAGAGGGAGAGAGTGAGATGTGTAACTTGTTTTTATTTTCCAAAAATCTTTTTCATATACCAAATCTAAAGATTTGGTAAAAGTCATTCAAAATGAAATAATGCGTAAAACAAGTTAACATCAAAATCTTCCCTAATCCGGAAAATCCTGAGGTTCATATCCCAATCAGGAAGTTCCACACCATTAAAGACATTTTCACCCATGATAATTTCCCTAACGTTGATCTTTCCAGCCATCTTAATTACAATAGTCTAACTATTCAATTAAAGATTTGGGGTAGAGTCCAACTGTTACAATAAAAATAATAAAATATTAGTCCAACTAATAAATATATAAAATGTGATGAAATAATTTGAAAGCGCATATTTGGCATGTATTTGAACAAAATTACAAATTCAATACTAGCCTCCCACTATTTTTAAGCGAGCCTCTAACCCTCTGTTGAGTACTCGAGAAACCTAATTTCCTAGTGGACTAGTATCCCGTTAAATAGCACACAACCTTGACTTCTTCCAACAAGTTGTATGATATTTAACTAGGTAGATCTCTAAGATCAATTGGATCTCATCCAATTCCTAGATCCGCTAGGTGGACCTCCAAGTCTAAAACATATATACAATATATATGCCAATATATCCAATATATTTCCAAACCTTTTCCTCTGAATCAAATAAGCCTTGGCTTTGGCTCAACAAGCTTAATGACTCCAGTAAGCGGGACCCATTGACAGTGGGAAAGCTTCGTAATCCATGTCGATGAACATGAAGTGGCCTCGACTTTGGCCAACAAATCACAACTTGCCCTAGACATACGATATGGAACAAGGCTTTCGTTGTTCAAACACATCCGCGATGGATATTAATCTTGACTTTAGCCAACAAACTAATGCCAATCTTGGATCTTGAGAGAGAACCACTCAATGGAATGAAATCGCTTAATATTTATTTGAGGGTTTTTCGCGTAATTGGCAACTAATTTATTATCTTTGATTAGGTCTCATCATACTGTTGGATAATATGACCCATAGCGTCACTATTTGTGCAGATCATAGTGTTGTTGTACAAATTAACTATGTGACAAGGAAATTGCACTCTCATCATTTGTGATTAGATCACCTTAGATATATAAATGAAGAGAGGTCCCTATGATTAGTTCCTGGACTGAGAATGATATGAGACAGTATCAGTCCCCGAAGGATTAATCATTAAATATCCCTAGCCGGAGTATTATCGAGACTGGACATCGATAATGCGGAATAGGCTAGTATTGCACTTGTGTGCGTTGTGAGGGCACAACGGCATAGTTCTCATATATATAAGTATTGGATACTATGCAAGTGCGATAGGAGGTCGTGTTTCACCGATGGTATGGGAAACAGCTTCGCTCTGGATAGACCCCTCGGAATCCCATTGGTATTATGAATATGTGTCTATGGGAGGCCGAAATCAAGGTAGGTGTGTATAGTCTTAACCTGAGACTTACATCGCTAATGCTTACGACAATCGATATACTTTAGTTGAGGTCGTCTAGGACTCTAACCGGTTCTGTGTACGCCAATGCCGGGTATATTGAGAATCGTAGTATATTGGATGTGATGTCAAGATGGAAGTATCACTCCAGTCATAGTGGAGATGATGTCACGCAGGATACGGTATTAGTGCTCTTAAGTGCTGCGCGGCCATCGGGATATTATCACAAGGTCATGTATATCCGATTATAGAGACTAAATACCAGACATCCGACATGTGCTTCGTACGGGGCAAACACTTATCCAGCCCCAGCCCTAGCACGTGACTATCAGATACTGGACCGATATACACAATACAATCGTATACTACGCTTGATACAGATCTTAATATTCTTAGATGGATATGTCTGGAGAATTGGGAGACTTGGTGCTTTGCTAGGAGTCGACCTTGTCTCGTAAATCGGTAGAACGTAGTACTTGGTATGTACGTGATTCGGATACTCCGACGACCATATTTACTGCCAACTTATCCGGAGATCTCATGGGTCGCTTCCCGATAATCCACCGATGACGCACAAACTCGCACTCTTGAATAATCTGGGATTATATAGAGAGAGAGAAAATTAATCTAGGATTTTACGGAGATATTTTATCTAGGATAAAATATCGTCTAGAGAGAGATAACGATTAATTTGGAATTAATCGGTAAATTAATATATTCGATATATTAAACGAAATTAGATTTCGACGCGGAATTAAAATTAAATTTTAATTCGGGCGAACGAATTAATTTAGAATTAATTCGTTAGCGACGTGAATAGTGAATTCGCTAGGCATAATCATCTAATTACGACGCGACGGAAAAATCATTAATTTGGAATTACCGAACCCGAGCGCATTCGTATTTTGAATTCGAGTGCAGCAACACAAGTCACATCAAGCGTCAAATTATTCGTCACATCAAGCGTCAAATCAAATGTCACTTTGAGTGATGTGATTGATTGATGTGATTGATTGATTGATTGAAAAGACAACTTGTGACACTTTGAGTGATGTAAGTTGTTGGAATAGTTATAGTTGTTGGAAAGTTAATATCATTGACTTTTTGAAAGCCAAAATTGTGTATATCCTTAATATATTTTGGAAAATATATAAGGTAATGTTTTTACACTTTCAACTTAACTTAACATATTTTCTTCTCTCTCATTTTGCTCTCTTCTCTCACGCCCATTTGGTTAGAAGCTCACTGGTTTGGAGCCATAAATGGCGTGAACTAGGGAAGCAAGAGTTGCATTTTTCATGGTGATAACCGCAAGTGCTAGCACACTACGAGTCTTGCGAAGGTGGTAGGGAGGTTCGACCATGAGCCGGGATCCGTCGGACGAGGCTTGGAGCTCCGTTTTCTCAGCTCAAATTTGAAATTCGTGGACAGTGGACTGCTGCAGTTCATGCGCCAAAACAGTGGCTTTTTGGGCTTCAATCGTCTTCAAATCGACTCAACCGATCGATGTGAGTATTCCGCTACCTCCGTTGATGTATTCACGCATTGTTTTCATTGCTTGTATGATCTTGGGACCTAGAATTAAACCAACAATGGCATCAAGAGCTTAGGTTCAAGCATGAAAAATAGTAGGCTTAAAATTGGGTATTTTGTATTTGAGCATGATTTAACAAAAGGATGTTTGAGCACGCTTAATATATGTTGAATTGACGATTGATTTGATCAATTTCAAGAAAATGTGATTGGATCAATTTTGCCCAAATTGTGAGTTGGCCGAATATGATGGTGAATTTTGGATTCTTGGAATTTTTGATTTTGATTCATTGGATGAAGTTAGAATCATGTAGGATGATGTTAATTTGAATCGAATTGGATTGGATTTCGAATTGGACAAAAATCCCTAAATTCTATATGTTGGCCGAATTGCTTATTGCCCTAATGTCTTGGTAATTTTGATTTTGTGACATTGGATGTGTATGAAATCAAATTGGATGGTGATTTGATGTCGATTGTGGGTTCGATTGGATCGAAACCGAATCGGACACAAAATCCCTCCTTGGCCGAGAGCATAGAAGCATGTAAATGGGTTTGATTTTTCAATTTGTGTGTTGGACATATGATAATGAATTGAGTATGATTAATTGGACTAATTTAGTGTTTTGGAAATGTTGATTTAGTTGATTAATCATGTAATGCACTTTAGGTAATTAAATTGCTAAATTGGATTTATGTAGTTTAATTATTTGAGGCCTTAAATTGAATTTGGGCTATTAATGTTGTAATTGGGCCTATTGGGCTTGATTATCAAGTTGGGTTTAGGCCAAATGGATTGGATCCAATTGGCCCAAAACCTTAACCATAAATCCCAAATGCGACTAATGAACCTTTAAAGTTCAATTGGGCCTAATGGGCCAAGATTGATTTATGGGCTTATGGGGTAAATCCCGGATTGGACTTTGGTTATCGGTTTGATCCGAGTTGACCAAAAGTCCACGCCTTAAGAAATCAATTAAAAGCCCATTGGACTTTAATTGAATTGACGTTGGACGTTAATCGGTCTTTGAGACGCGTTACGATTAAATTTGGAATTTAAATCGTAAAAGGTTATTAAATAAAAGTGTAATATTTAATTTGGAATTGAATAGTGAATTAGTATTAAATACATGTTAAATTAGATTTAATGATGTAGTTAATTTAATTCATGAATTCGTACTTTAAGTACTTATTCGCAAAAACGAGTTTGACTCGAACAAAATCAAATCGTTGTTTGAACATTGGATGATCACTTAATTATCAGATTAATTAATTTGATTAGATTGATTGATAGCATGCTTATGTGTGTGAATACGTGGTGTGTTGAAAGAATGATGTATATCGGATGGATATTAGATGGGTGGGAAATTTTAGAAATTGTTGTAATAAATTCGATTTATTAAATTGGGACCTGCGTGTCCAGCCTTATCACCTCTATTCTCTTTGTATTCTCTTCTCACCTATTCCCCTCAATGTAAATGAGGTTTCTTTAGAAGTGTAGTGTAAGGGGTAGAAGTAATACAAGTGCTAGCTTGAGTGAGAAAGGGAGAGATTTGATCTAGGATCAATGTGTTAAGTATCCATCCGCATATCATTATTATTTATTTTCATATGCGCTTTATTATGTGTTTAGAATGCATGTTTAAGGGTGTATGATGATGAGACCTTAACAAAGATAATTAAATTGGTAGCCAATTTGCACGCGAAAAGCCCTCATCAAATATCATGCGTCTTTTCCTTCCATTGAGTGATTCTTACTCAAGATCCTAGATTGGCATGGGTTGTTGGCCAAAGTCAAGCCTTGTCCATCGAAGATGTGTTTTGAATCACGAAGCTTTGTTCCATATTGGTGTCTTCCAAGTTGTGGTTTGTTGGCCAAAGTCAAGACCACTTCTTGTCCAACGACATTGATTACGAAGCTTCCATGGTCAATGGGTCTGCGCTTGACTGGGATCATTAGGTTTGTTGTGCCAAAGCCAAGGCCTAGTTGAGTCAGAGGAAAAAGGTTAGGGTATACATTCGATGTATAGGCATATATAAGATATATGTTTGGGACTTGGATGTCCACCTACTGGATCTATGAGTTGGATAAGATCCAATTGATCTTCGAGATCTACCTAGTTAATTATCATACAATTTGTTGGCCAAAGTCAAGATTGTGTGATATTTAACGGGATCCTAGCCCACTAGAAACACGGTTTCCCGAGTACTCGACAGAGGGTTAGAGGCTCGACGAAAAATAGTGGGAGGCAAGTATTGAATTTGCAACATTCTTTCGAATACTCGCTAAACACGCTCATCTATATTTTACTCGTCATATTAATCAAAAGTATAGTTGGACTAATATTTTATGTTGTTTTAAAAAATATATAATAGTTGGACTATATACAAACTCATTCAATATATAGTTGATTTTATAATTGGATTATAGTAATCAATATAATAAATTAAAATGATAGTTGATTTTATAATTAGATTATAGTAACAATATTAAATTATAGTTGATTAAATAATTGGATTATTGTAATCATTATAATAAATAGACCTTATTATATTGATTAATAGTTGGACTATTGAAATCAAGAAAGAATTGAAAGTTGAATATTTAAATATATAATCCTTGGATTAAATGTTTTAAATGATTTAATTTTCATATTGGGAAATAAATAATAGGTTAATTTATTTGATAAAAAACTTATTATGACTAGGCCCATAATTAGCAAATAAGTAGAGCATAAAATCTTTGGAAGATTTATATGATGATGACTTTAGTGCTTAATTTAATATACTTAACAATAAATCTATCTTTAGATTTAAAAGTATTAAATTACAATTAATAATTCTTAGAGAATTGATTTGACTATTCTAGGGGTGAAAGTCAAAAGTTTGCAATTGGGCGTGTTGCACAAGGTGCACATCGTTTCAATATTCCGAAACCCAAGGCTTGGCCAAAGGTTTGTGAAATATTGAAAAGATAATTGACATATCCCAAAGTAACTACCATTTGGATATGGTAGACACCAAGGAATTAAGAAAGGGCGAGGCTCTAACTTTAAAATATTTGTCAAAGTTATGTTCACTACTAGTATTGAAATTAGATTTTAAATACTTAGTGTGGTACATAAATATATGTATTGATGTTCAGAATCCGCTATGAGCTGGATACTGACTTCAAGCCGAGATTTCTCTGTGAATCGGAAACGGGACGAAAGTCGCTGTTTCGACCGCAGATACCTAAGTTTAGGTTTGGGTATGTACTTAAATTAGGAACTGTTATAATGTAACTAGTTTGACTAAAGACATTATCTCTATATCAGTGTTTAATCCGTTGCGGATAAACCTTTATATTCTTGAACACTAAGTGTTTCATTATATAAAGATGATACTGAGATAAATACATTAGATGTAAATAACAGAATTTATATTTTGAATATAAATAAAATCTCAAACATATAAAAATGACAAATAAATAGCTCAAATTGATTTGATCAATAGAGACTTATTTGTGGCATTGTTGTCTAGGACACAAATAAACGAGACTCGTATATCCACACTTTTGAAAAGTGGGTACTAGGACTGATTTGACTATTCAAATAAGTCTGCGAATCTAGTTTATTAGGTAAAGTACCTAAAATACTATTTATTTAGTAATAGTAAAAGGGCCACCAATCTGTTAGCCCTATTCATGGTGAAGTTAGTGGGCCCATATCTAGCTAGGGTAGATGTGAACATGAATATTTTGTGACCTTAATGGACGTAACATCACGTTATGGTTATGTGTTTCTTTTGAAGAACACAGATCGGAAACTATTAGGGTTTCGACACGAAGTAGATTAACACATCGACTGTAGTATTATTCTGTCACGGTAAGACCGTAATGGAAATACTAAGTAGTAAGTTTCAACATACATGAAAGAGTATAGTATTCTTTCAGATGAGGACTCCTCCGAGACACGTCAGTTTGACGATGTGTCCAAACTAAAAAACCGAATTTTGTTGGACATGATAAGGTTTATCACGAGTCGCTCTGAGCTATCATTTCCTTCAACGGATATGTATCTACAGTGAAAACTTATTTAGAATAAGGTTCCATATAAATCGTTTGACAGATGTCATGTAGGATATGAACAGGAAAGAAACAGGGTTTCTCATTCTAATAATTTGGGTATGCCAGGCATAACGTTGGATGATACCAAACTAAGGAACCCAAATTGGATAAGTGCCAATATAGGTTATCCTAAAGGAAACCATAAGTATAGTACTTATAAATCTCACATGAGAATAATATGATTGTTGCTCACCATGCGGTTTTCCTGAGAGGAATACCGATATGCAGTGGTCAGTGGGAGGATAGTGATACTCGATGAAAATCGGAGTAATACTATTCTAGGCACGAAGTCCTTAATGGAACACAAATAGATCATCAAGGATGAATCTAAACCATTAATCTTCAATACACAAGAACCACGTAGATCGGAGAGAATCAGAAAACAACCCTGGGTATGGGTTTTTGATGTAACCCCTTAATGATGTAAATCTTATGGAGGTATACCAACCGACTACGTACGAGGAAGTGATAAAGTATCGACTTCCTATTATGGCAAAGTGCCATGAATCCGAAATGGATTCCATGTTAAAAACTATTTTGGATACTAGTTGTTGTACCACAGGCATTGTGCCTAAAGGTACTGTAATCGTCGTCAAGGAAGACATACATGGATGACAACACACCAACGTACAAAGCTAGGCTTGTGACTGAAAAGGTATCGTTATCAACATTGTGTTATAACGGTTCAACCTTTTATCTGTTTCCATAGTAAATCCATTTTGATGATGCTTGTTATACTGCATATTTCATTATGAAATGTGTCAGTTGTAGATCAAAATCGCTTTCCTGAAAAGGAAACCTTTGGAGAGAGAGATGTTTATAAAATCTTGACGATTTTGTATAACCGTCAAAACAAGTTTTACGGTTTTTCGATCCATGTTTGGATTGAAACAAGCATAAAGTTCTTGGAACTGTCGTTTTGAAATAATCATAGTGGTTTATGATTTGAATCAAAACGAAATAATCTTTTGTGTAGTAAGGAGGTTAGTGGGAGAGCGCACTGACAGTTAAATTCCCATATGCAATTGGTGAAAGCTTGGCTTTCATAGATGTTCTTTCAATAGAATTTCTCCGTAGAATTCTGGGGAGTAACAACCTTTATTCAAGGAATAAAGATCTACTGGGATAGATTTGGAGTTGGTTAACACTCTCTGGAAATGGTACATTTAAAATTGTACTTGTATGGTCTCATACGCTTCGAGCATATGGAGTCACGATCAAGTCAATCCAAGTGATAGTCATTGGATTGACATTAAGAACATCTGTTAGTATCTTAGAGAACTAAAGATGCTGTCTAAAAACTATGGAGAAGGAGAACTTGAAGTGACTGAGATCACTGCTGCAAGTTTCCAAACAGTAAAATACTGCGGTACTATAAAGTTTGAATAACGGGACACAGTGAGCTCCGAGCAAGATAACTGTTGCCGAATAAACAACAATGCGGTTATTGCTGCAGCTGAGGCAGCAAAAGAAGCCATTTGGATCGAACAAAATCTAATTAGATTAGATATAGTTCTGTTAGCAGCTGAGCTAGGCGTCAGCACAGGCTAAGGAATTAAAGGTCTCATCGACGATCAGATATATACTTCTATATCATCTGATTCGTCGGATCATACATCGTGGCGATGTGATGATCGTGTAAATCACGTCAGACGATAATTATACAAATCCGCTGACGAAAACCTTTCCTCAGCAATTTGAGCGAACCGTACATAGTTCGGGTGTTAGACACTCGAGTGACTGGCTATGTGCAAGTGGGAGATTGTTGGATAATATGACCCATAGCGTCACTATTTGTGCAGATCATAGTGTTGTTGTACAAATTAACTATGTGACAAGGAAATTGCACTCTCATCATTTGTGATTAGATCACCTTAGATATATAAATGAAGAGAGGTCCCTATGATTAGTTCCTGGACTGAGAATGATATGAGACAGTATCAGTCCCCGAAGGATTAATCATTAAATATCCCTAGCCGGAGTATTATCGAGACTGGACATCGATAATGCGGAATAGGCTAGTATTGCATTTGTGTGCGTTGTGAGGGCACAACGCATAGTTCTCATATATATAAGTATTGGATACTGTTGCAAGTGCGATAGAAGGTCGTGTTTCACCGATGGTATGGGAAACAGCTTCGCTCTGGATAGACCCCTCCGAATCCCATTGGTATTATGAATATGTGTCTATGGGAGGCCGAAATCAAGGTAGGTGTGTATAGTCTTAACCTGAGACTTACATCGCTAATGCTTACGACAATCGATATACTTTAGTTGAGGTCGTCTAGGACTCTAACCGGTTCTGTGTATGCCAATGCCGGGTATATTGAGAATCGTAGTGTATTGGATGTGATGTTAAGATGGAAGTATCACTCCAGTCATAGTGGAGATGATGTCACGCAGGATACGGTATTAGCGCTCTAAGTGCTGCGCGGCCATCGGGATATTATGACAAGGTCATGTATATTCGATTATAGAGACTAGATACCAGACATCCGACATGTGCTTCGTACGGGGCAGACACTTATCCAGCCCCAGGCCTAGCACGTGACTATCAGATACTTGACCGATATACACAATACAATCGTATACTACGCTTGATACAGATCTTAATATTCTTAGATGGATATGTCCGGGAATTGGGAGACTTGGTGCTTTGCTAGGAGTCGACCTTGTCTCGTAAATCGGTAGAACGTAGTACTTGGTACGTACGTGATTCGGATACTCCGACGACCGTATTTAATACTGCCCAACTTATCCGGAGATCTCATGGGTCGCTTCCCGATAATCCACCGATGACGCACAACTCGCACTCTTGAATAATCTGGATTAATAGAAGAGAGAGAAAATTAATCTAGGATTAATTACGGAGATATTTTATCTAGGATAAAATATCGTCTAGAGAGAGATAACTATTAATTTGGAATTAATCGGTAAATTAATATATTCGATATATTAAACGAAATTAGATTTCGACGCGGAATTAAAATTAGATTTGATTCGGGCGAACGAATTAATTTAGAATTAATTCGTTAGCGACGTGAATAGTGAATTCGCTAGGCGTAATCATCTAATTACGACGCGACGGAAAAATCGTTAATTTGGAATTAGCGAACCCGAGCCCGAGTGTGATTGCGAGCGCATTCGTATTTTGAATTCGAGTGCGGCAACACAAGTCACATCAGCGTCAAATCATTCGTCACATCAAGCGTCAAATCAAATGTCACTTTGAGTGATGTGATTGATTGATGTGATTGATTGATTCATTGAAAAGACAACTTGTGACACTTTGAGTGATGTAAGTTTTGGAATAGTTATAGTTGTTGGAAAGTTAATATCATTGACTTTTTGAAAGCCAAAATTGTGTATATCCTTAATATATTTTGGAAAATATATAAGGTAATGTTTTTACACTTTCAACTAACTTAACATATTTTCTTCTCTCTCATTTTGCTCTCTTCTCTCTCACGCCATTTGCTTAGAAGCTCACTGGTTTGGAGCCATAAATGGCGTGAACTAGGGAAGCAAGAGTTGCGTTTTTCATGGTGATAACCGCAAGTGCTAGCACACTACGAGTCTTGCGAAGGTGGTAGGGAGGTTCGACCATGAGCCGGGATCCGTCGGACGAGGCTTGGAGCTCCGTTTTTCTCAGCTCAAATATGAAATTCGTGGACAGTGGACTGCTGCAGTTCATGCGCCAAAACAGTGGCTTTTTGGGCTTCATCGTCTTCAAATCGACTCAACCGATCGATGTGAGTATTCCGCTACCTCCGTTGATGTATTCACGCATTATTTTCATTGCTTGTATGATCTTGGGACCTAGAATTAAACCAACACATACACCCTTAAGCATTCATTCTAAAAGCATAATAAGGCACGAAATAAATAATAATGATATACAGTTGGATATTTAACAAATTATTCCTAGAACAAATCTCTCAATTTCCTCTCCCCGGCTAGCACTATACTTACTTCTACCCAATTACATAATACAATAAAGAAACCTCATTTACATTGAGGGGAATTGGTGAGAAGAGAAGTACAAAGAGTCAAGAGATAAAAGGCTGGACACGCAAGTCCAATTTAATAAATTCTAATTTATTACAACAATTTCCAAAATTGCCCTTACCCATCTAATATCCATCTCATATACTTTATTCATACAATATATCCATGTATTCACAAAGCATGTTATTCAATCAATCTAATCCAATTAATTAATCTTTGAATTAATGATCATTCAATGTTCAAACAACGATTTGATTTGCGCGAGTCCAACTCGTTTAAGAATAAGTACTCAAAGTGTGTATTCTTGAATTATATCGAACTACAATATTAATCCAATTTAATTTATATTCAATATTAATTCTAATTTAATTCCAAATTAAATAATTACACTTATATTTGTGCCTTTTAGAGTTAGATTCTAAATCCAATCTAGATAGGTTTCAAAGGCCCAATTAACATCCAATGTCCATTTAATTTAAAGTCTAATGGGCTTTTAATTAATTTCTTAAGGCATGGACTTTGGCAACCAAAGCCCAATAAGGAATCACCATTTGCCATGAAATTAATTTTGGCCATTAGGCCCAATTAAATATTTAAAGGCCCAATTATTCTATTTGGACTTTATGGTATGGTTTTAGGCCCAATTTGGATCCAATCCAATTGTCCTAAACCAACTTGGTCCAACCAAGCACATTAAGCCCAAATACAACAATATTATCCTAATTCAAAATTAAAGGCTAATTATTTAATTACAATATTCGAAATATCACAATTTTTAATTAAATTGTATTATCCATAATTAATTAGTTAAATTAATATTTTCAAAACACTAATTTACCTAATTAATCATGCTTTAACATATTCAATTCATGTCCAACACAATTGAAGCAAAATCAACCTCATTCCATGATTCTCATCTCTCGGTAATCATGCATAATATTAACCAATTTTGATTTCAATCCAATTAAATCACAAATCAATATATCACATGAATTTTAAACACATCCAATGGTCTAAAAATCAAAAATCACCATGAGTATCTAGGGTTCTAATTTTCGGCCATGCTAATCAAATATGGAAAATTAATCTAATCAATTTTTCTCAAAATTAATCATGCATAACTCTAAGTTATCATAATCTAAGCATAACCAAACAATCAATTTGGACAAAACAAGCTCCAAGCAAAAATACCCAAATTAAAGTATATAAACCATAATATATTTAATGCTTAAAATTGGCTCTGATACCATTATTGGGTTCCAAGAACATGCCAAGGATCTAATAAGACATGAAATTATGTGAATAATTCAAGATAAGTGTGCGGAAAATACTTACAATGAATGGTTTAGTGGATATAGAGATAACAAAAATTTTGCCTTTGAGAAGTGCTCCAAGCCCTCCTTTGAATTCCAAACTCTGGTGATAAGTTTCCCTAACACCTATGTTGACTCCTTTGTTTTGCTAGCAATCTAGATTTTGAAACAAAATCAAGAACTCATGAACCCTTGGTTCACGCCAATTTGAGAGTGAGAGGGGGATAGTGATTCGGCAATGCTTGAGAGGGAGAGAGTGAGATGTGTAACTTGTTTTTTATTTTCCAAAAATCATTTCCATATACCAAATATCAAGAGTTGGTAAAAGTCATTCAAAATGATATAATGTGTAAAAAAAGTTAACATCAAAATCTTCTCTAATCAGGAAAATCCTGAGGTTTATATCCCAATCAGGAAAGTTCGCACCATTAAAGACATTTTCACCCATGATAATTTCCCTAACGTTGATCTTCCAACCATCTTAATTGCAATAGTCTAACTATTCATTTAAAGATTTTGGGTACAGTCCAACTGTTACAATAAAAATAATAAAATATTAGTCCAACTAATAAATATATAAAATGACAAAATAATTTGAAAGCGCATATTTGGCAAGTATTTGAACAAAATTTCAAATTCAATACTAGTCTCCCACTATTTTTAGGCGAGACTCTAACCCTCTGTTGAGTACTTGGGAAACCTAATTTCCTAGTGGACTAGTATCCCGTTAAATAGCACACAACCTTAACTTTGGCCAACAAGTTGTATGATTTTAACTAGGAAGATCTCTAAGATCAATTAGATCTCATCCAATTCCTAGATCCGATAGGTGGACCTCCAAGTCCGAAACATATATACAATATATTGCAATATATCCAATATATTTCCTAACCTATATCCTTTGAATCAACTAAACCTTTGCTTTAGCTCACAAGCTTAATGATTCCAGTTAAGCGGGACCCATTGACAGTGAGAAAGCTTCGTAATCCATGTCGATGAACATGAAGTGACCTTGACTTTGGCCAACAAATCACAATTTGCCCTAGACATGCGATATGGAACAAAGCTTTCGTGGTTCAAACACATCCGCGATGGACATTGATCTTGACTTTGGCCAACAAACAAATGCCAATCTTGGATCTTGAGAGAGAACCACTCAATGGAATGAAATCGCTTAATATTTGTTTGAGGGTTTTTCATGTAAATTGGCAACTAATTTATTATCTTTGATTAGGTCTCATCATACACCCTTAAGCATGCATTCTAAAAGCGTAATATGGCGCGAAATAAATAATAATGATATACAGTTGGATATTTAACAAATTATTCCTAGAACAAATCTTTTCATTTCCTCTCCCCGGCTAGCACTATATTTACTTCTACCCAATTACATAATACAATAAAGAAACCTCATTTACATTGAGGGGAATTGGTGAGAAGAGAAGTACAAAGAGTCAATAGATAAAAGGCTGGCACGCAGGTCCAATTTAATAAATTCTAAATTTATTACAACAATTTCCAAAATTGCCTTTACCCATCTAATATCCATCTGATATACATTTTCATACAATAAATCCATTTATTCACACAAAGAATGTTATTCAATCAATCTAATCCAATTAATTAATCTTTGAATTAATGATCATTCAATGTTCAAACAACAATTTGATTTGCGCGAGTCCAACTCGTTTAAGAATAATTACTCAAAGTGTGTATTCTTGAATTATATCGAACTACAATATTAATTCCGATTTAATTTGTATTCAATATTAATTCTAATTTATTCCAAATTAAATAATTACACTTATATCTGTGCCTTTTGGACTTAGATTCTAAATCCAATCTAATTGGGTTTCAAAGGCCCAATTAACATCCAATGTCAATTTAATTAAAGTTCAATGGGCTTTTAATTAATTTCTTAAGGCATGGACTTTGGCAACCAAAGCCCAATAAGGAATCACCCTTTGCCATGAAATTAATTTTGGCCATTAGGCCCAATTAAATATTTAAAGGCCCCTTATTCTATTTGGACTTTATGGTATGGTTTTAGGCCCAATTTGGATCCAATCCAATTGTCCTAAACCAACTTGGTCCACCAAGCACATTAAGCCCAAATACAACAATATTAGCCTAATTCAAAAATAAAGGCTAATTTATTTAATTACAATATTCCAAATATCACAATTTTTAATTAAATTATTTTAGCCATAATTAATTAGTTAAATTAATATTTCCAAAACACCAATTTACCTAATTAATCATGCTTTAACATATTCAATTCATGTCCAACACAATTGAAGCAAAATCAACCTCATTCCATGATTCTCATCTCTCGGTAATCATGCATAATATTAACCAATTTTGATTTCAATCCAATTAAATCACAAATCAATATATCACATGAATTTTAAACACATCCAATGGTCTAAAAATCAAAAATCACCATGAGTATCTAGGGTTCTTATTTTCGGCCATGCTAATCAAATTATGGAAAATTAATCTAATCAATGTTTCTCAAAATTAATCATGCATAACTCTAAGTTATCATAATCTAAGCAAAACCAAACAATCAATTTGGACAAAACAAGCTCCAAGCAAAAATACCCAAATTAAAGTATATATAACCCTAATGTATTTCATGCTTAAAATTGGCTCTGATACCATTATTGGGTTCCAAGAACATGCCAAGGATATAATAAGACATGAAATTGTGTGAATAATTCAAGATAAGTGTGCGGAAAATACTTACAATGAATGGTTTAGTGGATATAGAGATAACAAAAATTTTGCCTTTGAGAAGTGCTCCAAGCCCTCTTTTGAATTCCAAACTCTAGTGATAAGTTTCCCTAACACCTTTGTTGACTCCATTGTTGTGCTAACAATCAAGATTTTGAAACAAAATCAAGAACTCATGAACCCTAGGTTCACGCCAATTTGAGAGTAAGAGAGAGAGAGTGATTCGGCAATGCTTGAGAGGGAGAGAGTGAGATGTGTAACTTGTTTTTTTTTTTCCAAAAATCATTTCCATATACCAAATCTCAAGAGTTGGTAAAATTCATTCAAAATGAAATAATGTGTAAAACAAGTTAACATCTGTAAGACACAGAGCTGGACGACGCATGCTGTTCTAGACTCAGGCCTAGTTGGGAGTACGGAGTAGCCGCGGGGGACTAAACCGGAGAATAATGGAGTCGCCACCCGGTGTGAACTGGGAAAATGATTTAAGGCCGCACTCACCCCTCGCAAGGGAAGACCTCAAACCGTTGGGTTCGGAATGGTCCCTTACTTATGTCGTTTGTAACGAATGGATTTTTGCAATATTAACCAAGTCTACTCAACATACATGTTGGTCAAAGTAGTCTAAATTCTAGGTTTGAATACTTCAACAGTAAACTTTTCATAACGGCAAACATTCAGCATCGCACATCAAACATGCTACATACATAGTAATCTAAACATACCTTAACTTAAATTCCTCATATAAAAGGTAAATAACTAAAACATGCTTGAAATAAAAACAAGATTATAATGGCCTAATCATGCTCAAATACAAGTTGGATAAAATGAAATACATGAATCATTCAAGTGGTACGGGGCATTGTATCCCGAGTGCAAACCATAATACCGTCCA